>QNTS01004294.1:28845-62604 GCA_003317085.1 Hucho hucho | reverse complement strand
AATATGCTCAGAACTCTCTCACACACACCTCCACAGGCCTGACCCCCTTTCAGTGCATCCTGGGGTTCCAACCTCCCTTGTTCCCGTGGTCGGGCGAACCTTCCTCAGTCCCAGCGGTGGATGACTGGATTAGACGCAGCGAGAGGGTGTGGGAAAGTGCGCACGTCCGTCTCCAGCGGGCCGTGAGAACACAGGAGTTCCAGGCCAACAGACGACGTCGCCCACATCCTCCCTACCAACCAGGACAACGGGTCTGGCTCTCGACCAAGGACATCAAGCTAAGGCTACCAAGCAGGAAGCTCAGCCCAAGGTATGTTGGCCCTTTCAAGATTCTAAAAATAATTAATGAGGTCACTTACCGATTGGAGCTTCCTGCTAACTACCGTATCTCTCCCTCCTTCCATGTATCCCTCCTCAAACCGGTCCATCCGAACGCTGACCCTAACCATGAGACACCAGAACCACCACCCCCATTGGACTTTGAGGGAACTCCTGCTTATCAGGTAACTGAGTTAATAGACTCAAGACGAAGAGGGGGTCGGCTCCAATATCTGGTGGATTGGGAGGGTTATGGACCGGAGGAGAGATCATGGGTAGCTGCCCAGGACATTTTGGACCCATCTCTCATCGAGGACTTTCATAGAGCCAGACCTGATCGACCAGCACCATGACCACGGGGACGCCCACGTCAAGCTCCAGGAGTCGCTCTTAGAGAGGGGGGTTCTGTAATGCCAAACCAGCAGAGGGAGCCATCACCTGAGTACTGACGGTGCTCCACTCCCTTTGGCTTCCTCTGCATCAATTTCCTGTTTGGTTTACTATTTAGCCTGTAACCATGCCTGTACTCCTTGCGAAGTATTGCCAGTTACCCTGCCTTACCGAGCGTTTTGATTACCTGTTGGACTGATGTTTTTGTTAAGATCTCTTGCCTGCCTACTGACCTATGCCTTTTGGATTACCCCTTTGGATGACGACAGATCTGACTGCTTCTCTGGTTTTGACCCTCTGCCTGCCTTATCGTATATGTTCCAGCAACCTGCCCTGAATAAACTTCCGCATATGGATTCTAACTCTGCCTCTGCGTATTCGTTACATCTAGTTGTTGTTAGCGAGCCATCATTTGATAAAAATAAATACATTTAATCCGAGACACCGTCTTGTCTTATTGACTTACATACACAGTTAACTAGCTTAGCTTTGCTGCAGTCACACGAAGGGGAAAATGAGACAAGATGGCGTCTCAGATTAAATGTATTTTCATTATAAACGTTTTTGGCTTTTAAATGGTTTCATTTCTTTTTACAAACGATGTCTCGTCTTAAGTGTATTTACATGAGTACAAAATTACAAGAAAACTAATCATAATTTAGATAAACATGTTATCTCTAGATTTCAAAAATGAAACCATGCTTATAAATGTTACAAGCCTGAAAACAGGATGAATAAGGAGACACGAACAATAGAAATTTTTCCGCGTCTTTCTTTTTCCCAACGCAGTTAAGCCAAAACCACACCCCATTATTCAGAGGGGCGTTCTACAACGCTTTGAGCACTCTCCAAGTCCGGAAGTGAATATCACGTAGTGCAAAATTTCAGTCACTGATTAATAACATTTGCCCTTGTATCTCAAGATTGAAAAATATAATAACATAATGTTGTGGACCGAGCTAGCCATTAATGTCCCTTAACGCTCAAAGACAGATTCAATGGCTGTAGCATAGCGTATTCGACTAAATGATTAGCTATAACAACTTCACTGAGCTAGTAACGTTAAGTAGCCTAGGTTAACTTAGCTGACCTTCAATTGACAGAATTCAGCAGAGTTCTCTGAGACATTTTTACAACTCATTGAAACTCTGAAAATAAATACATGGGCAAATGTTACCAAACATTACCAAACATGATAATAATAGGCCTGTATTCCCAGTAGGCAGCTAAACCCCAATAACAAACCCCAATAATAAATCCCAATAACAAACCCCAATTCAAATCCAATTTTGAGTCCACGTATTATGTCGGCAAGTGGACACTTGATTTTTATATAATATATTTGGATAACGATATGAAGTGGCATGAAATGACCCCAAGGCCTCAGATAGACTCTTAGAAAAAAGTTTTCCAAAAGGGTTCTTCAGCTGTCCCTATAGGAGAACCCTTTTTGGTTTCAGGTAAACCTTTTGAGTTCCATATAGAACCCTGTGTAGAAATGGTTATTCAAAAGGTTCTCTTATGGGGACAGCCGAAGAACCCTTTTAGGTTCTAGATAGCATCTTTTTTCTAAAAAAAGTAGGGAATCCTTGCAAGTAAAAATAACAAAGAGATAATGATTAGCTATATTGTGATGCTTTTTGCTGTCTCTGTGGTTTATGTCTTCAAGTGTTTTGGACTGTGTAACTAATGTCACATGCAACTTCATTCAATATAATAGCCCATTTTCGGAAACTGTTCTCTCAAACCACACCATTATCAACTGTCTAGAGATCAATGCTTGACGTGGAATGAAAAGGGAGCCGGTACTCATGGTACTGTACTGTATACTCACAGAGATCCGGTACTCCAGTACTCAGATCCGGTAACGCAGCACCGGTCCACATCAACCATTGGTCAAGACATTGATTGCTGAGGGGGCTCTTTTTCTCTCTGGGCTCTTTTACTTGAATGAGAGTGGAGGAAGCAGCCTACTACAGTAGGCTGCTTCAGACAGAGGCCAAAATGTTAGCTAAGTTGAGTTGAGTGCTCATCATCTCTATTCTAGTTTGCTCATTATAGTAAGGATTTTTTGCATGTTATGTAGCTTAACAAGTGTATTTTGCTCTTCACTCGTGTAGTACACTCTTAGAAAAAGGGTTCCAAAAGGGTTCTTTGTGGAGGGATAGGGTTCTACCAAGAACTGTTTTGATCAGAAGAACACTTTTTGGAAGACAATGGTTCTTTGTAAGTGAAAGGGTTCTACCTAGAACCTTTAACATCCTAAGAACCATTTTTGGAGGAAAGGGTTCTTTGATGATTCTTTGAAAGGCAAGAAGGGTTCTACATTTAACCATGTATAATATTTCCTAGCAACCCTTCAAAGACAGTTCTAGGAAGAATGTTTAGATGATGCAACTTTGAAGCTTCCCGCAGATTTTGCTGCTGAACCAACCTGCTGAAGCAAGACAGAACGAGATCAGTGAGCTGAGCAGCCCACAACAGCGGATCGTGCGGAGGATGGGGGGGCTCGAGTGGAGAAATATATATATATATATTATTATTATTTTTTAAATTACTATTATTATTATTTTTTATTATGCCCAGTTCACGGGGCCTCTGATGATGTGAGGCCTGAGGCAATTGTCTCTTCTGCCTAATGATAAGTCCGCCACTGCCTCCCACGCACTATATGGCATGACCAACTAATTGATGCCCCAACGTTTCAACGATTAAATGTAATTTCTCTAATGCTCCCAGGATGAACAACAGCAAATCCAGCAAGTGCTCTGCTGCTCTTACAAGTCAAGTGGCACTTCCCATGGGCCTTTAAGTAATGACCTGTCCCCAAATCTGAATGTGGCATTTGTTTGCGCCCCCATCCCGCTCGCATAATGAATGAATTAATGTATGTTGGGTGTGTGTGTGTTTGTGTGTGGGTGTGCGTTTGTGTGCCTGCCTGCTCTCTAGGGCCTTGTGGGTAATCCCAGTGTGATGGAAGTCGGCAGGTGTTCAAATGTTCCCTTGACGCCCCAGTGGGAGAGCCCCCAAAGACAAGAGCTTGGTCACACACTTGAACTTGAATTTAATCAAGGAGAGCATCCTTTGTGGTGATGGTGTGCAGCACTGATTAGATTTGGAGATTGAGAGCCATTACAGAAGGTTGGAGTCTGCTAATGACTTAAGTGCTGTTGCTTTTTCCTTGAGGAAGTGATTTATATGGACAGGGTACTGCCTCTGAACCTCGGAGCACCCAACAGTGAATGGAGACACTGATAGATCCATAGATCAACGATTCATATCACTCCACTTTGGCCCCATCACGATGTATATCTCTGATATAAGGATTTACGGTCTCTGTACGTTGGGGTACTTTGTAACATTCAAAGGTGTCTATATCCTCATCAATCTTTGTCCGTGATTAAAAGGTTAAATGTTTTGGTGGCGACATTGTTATAAGTGCATGTTGCATGTTAGATTACTGGATGATGTAATACTTACTTCTGTTAATCCCATGGCATAGAAAGACAATACAAAGTTTTCAGGAAATTGACATTTTCCAGTTATTTACTTAAGAAAATATGTGTGCTTGCTTCAGCAGTCTGAAAGAATGGCTGTTTCCGGATACCTGTATTTGCATCCTATACAGTAGGCAGTCTGGTTATGTGAAGATGTGTTTCATACTGATATTGATATTTTTTGCTTCCTGCATACATTTTTTATGAACATTATGTTCTAAAAAAGTATGTAGTACGATTAGTACACAGTAATACTGTAAAAAATGTAACTTAAATATCTTCAAATTGGGAAATTGTTGAGCTGACATGGATTATTACTCTACTAACACAATGATTTTTTTCTCAATATGAGTTGAAAAAGAATGAACTGAAATATTGTCATTTGCAACACAAATAGCTGAGTTGATCACACGAGAGTTAAGTTTGCTGACACTTACAACATAAAATACTGTTTTGGCTTAAACATGTGTTTAATTAACATATTACCCAGTATACCTTTCTGCAAGTTGTATTTTACTTATCATTTATTTAACCTTTATTTAACTCGGCAAGCCAGTTAAGAACAAATTCTTATTTACAATGACGACCTACCCCGTACGACGCTGGGCCAATTGTGCGCTGCCCTATGGGACTCCCAATCACAGCCGGATGTGAAGCAGGCTGTATTCAAACCAGGGACTGCCGTGACGCCTCTTGCACGGAGATGCAGTGCCTTAGACCGCTGCGCCACTCGGTCAAGGATCAGTTACAGCTAAAACATGTATTGCAGAGGCTGATGCATTTAACCAGATATAGTAAGTTGATTTGTTCCAACCCCTAATGAGATTTCTGTTGTACCTGTTTATGTGGTCTGTGGTTACTCAGATTTGATAGACCTACCTGTCTGTCCATTTATATGGATCATGACTGAAACTGGTTAGGATATGGAAAGGGCCTTCCCCAAACTATTGCCACAAAGTTGGAAGCACAGAATCGTCTAGAATGTCATTGTATACTGTAGCGTTAATATTTCCCTTCACTGGAACGAAGGGTCCTAGCCCGAACCATGAAAAACAGCCCCAGACTATTATTCCTCCTCCACCAAACTTTAAAGTTGGCACTATGCATTTGGGCAGGTAGCGTTCTCCTGGCCTCCGCCAAACCGAGATTAGTCTGTCGTACTGCAAGATGGTGAAGCATGATTCATCACTCCAGAGAACGCGTTTCCACTGCTCCGGAGTCCAATGGTGGCAAGCTTTACACCACTCCAGCCGATGCTTGGTATTGCGCATGGTGATCTTGCGGCTGCTCGGCCATGGAAACCCATTTAATGAAGCTTCCGATGAACAGTTCTTGTGCTGACGTTGCTTCCAGAGGCAGTTTGTAACTCTGTAGTGAGTGTTGCAACCGAGGATGGTTGATTGTTACACGCTACATGCTTCAGCACTCGGCAGTCCCGTTCTATGAGCTTGTGTGGCCTACCACTTCGCGGCTGAGCCGTTGTTTCTCCTAAACATTTCCACTTCACAATGACAGCACCTACAGTTGTCCGGGGCAGCTCTAGCAGGGCTGAAATTTTACGAACTGACTTGTTGTAAAGGTGGCATCCTATGACGGTGCCACGTTGAAAGTCACTGAGCTCTTCAGTACCGGCCAATCGACTGCCAATGTTTGTCTATGAAGATTGCATGGCCGTGTGCTCGAGTTTATACACTTGTCAGCAATGGGTGTGGCTGAAATAGACAAATCACTAATTTGAAGGGGTGTCCACATCTAGTGTGTGTGTATTTTTATATATATATATGTGTGTATATATATATATATATATATATATATATATATATATATATATATATATATATATATGTATGTGTGTGTGTGTGTGTGTGTGTGTGTGTGTATATATATATATATATGTGTGTGTATATATATATATGTGTGTATATATATATATATGTGTGTATATATATATATATGTGTGTGTATATATATATATATATGTGTGTATATATATATATGTGTGTATATATATATATATATATATGTGTGTGTGTGTGTATATATATATATATATATATATATATATATATATATATACAGTTGAAGTTTACATACACCTTAGCCAAATACATTTAAACTCAGTTTTTCACAATTCCTGACATTTAATCCTAGTAAACATTCCCTGTCTTAGGTCAGTTTGGATCACCACTTTATTTTAAGAATGTGAAATGTCAGAATAATTGTAGAGACAATGATTTATTTCAGCTTTTATTTCTTTCATCACATTCCCAGTGGGTCAGAGGTTTACATACACTCAATTAGTATTTGGTGGCATTGCAATTTTGGCCCATTCCTCTTGCCAGATCTGGTGTAACTGAGTCAGGTTTGTAGGCCTCCTTGCTCGCACATGCTTTCTCAGTTCTGCTCACAAAGTTTCTCTAGGATTGAGGTCAGGGCTTTGTGATGGGCCAATATCTTGACTTTGTTGTCCTTAAGCCATTTTGCCACAACTTTGGAAGTATGCTTGGGGTCATTGTCCATTTGGAAGACCCATTTGCGACCAAGCTGTAACTTCCTTACTGATGTCTTGAGATGTTGCTTCAATATATCCACATAATTTTCGTTCCTCATGATGCCATCTAGTTTGTGAAGTGCACCAGTCCCTCCTGCAGCAAAGCACCCCCACAACATGATGCTGCCACCACCGTGCTTCACGGTTGGGAGGGTGTTCTTCGGCTTGCAAGCCTCCCCCTTTTTCCTCCAAACATAACGATGGTCATTATGGCCAAACAGTTCTATTTTTGTTTCATCAGACCAGAGGACATTTCTCCAAAAAGTACAATCTTTGTCCCCATGTGCAGTTGCAAACCGTAGTCTGGCTTTTTTATGGCGGTTTTGGAGCAGTGGTCTCTCTCTCTCTCTCACACACACACACACACACACACACACACACACACACACACACACACACACACACACACACACACACACACACACACACACACACAATACTCCTCTTCCTTCCATCGGCTGTAGGGGCTGGGACCTCTGTGCAGTCCATTTTGCTGTGATTTAGCACCTGGGACTTCGGCGACGCTCACTGTTCGTTAACACTAAAAGGCTCATCCTGTCTAATGGGGTACCTCTGTGATGCATGCAGGGAAAGGCCCCCCCACCGTCCTTCTCTTTCACATACACACACACACACTTTATGATGCTTTGCCCGCTAATGAAAAGGAAGAGAAATTAGATGATGCCACCTGACAAACAGTTCTGTAATTGCTTTTTGAAAAACAACTGTCTTTGTCATCAGGGATTCTGCAATGATTCCCTGTTGAAGTCCACTTCATTTATTCATTGAAGAAGGACATGGACTGGGGCAGAGATAATCATTGTAACGCATTAGCCATGTTAATTCATACCAATGTTGTCTTTTGGTATGTGGACTAGGTAACTTGTAGATGAATAACGTAATGATGAAACCCTGTGTTACTGTGGATCATTGAGACAGACTCATACTCATGAATTCAGCTGAGATTACATTAGAAGACTTCAAAGCCATGATCAAATTTCACGTTTAAAATCTTAATTGTATAAAAGAAGGACATGTAAAATCATATTCTTACGAGTTGAAGTCGTGGCTGTGATTGTATTCATGATGGTAATAAATGCTATTTTATTTAACTGCTCAGATAATTGTAAACGTTTTTGAGTGGAACTATCGGCCGTATTTGAGTTTCAGCATGACGATGGAATTGACTGGGGTACTTGATCCCTATGTCTCTTGATTGAGTTGCACCAACCTAGGACTGCAGTATACCGTCATTCCCAGCAGATGGCCCTGCCTACTAGTACTTTGCTGGTGCTTATTAATTTGGCATTTGAAAAATAGCATGCGTGTAACATTTTTGGAAGCCTATAAAATATTTATTGCGAGGGATGGTTGCCGTGGCCATTCATTAGATTTGCTCCTGGTTAATTAATGACCTCAATGGAAATGTGGATATCAAATTGTCCAAATGACTGGTGGATTTTGTGAATGGAGCACTTAGTGACTAAAGAATGACGTCATTGCAAAGCCATATCCCTTATTAGCGTGCCAAAAGTAAGGGGTGTCATCCGATTGGCTCGCAGGAGCATCTCAGCGACGTGATTGGCCGACGGGAGATAATTAAACACCTACACAGTCAATGCACAAATCCAAGCAGTGAATATATAGGCTTGTGCATTGGCACTGCATGCTACAGATCCAAGAGTTCTTCAAAGTGAGAGAAGTGAACTTAGGCGTTTCCTACAAAGCTATATATTTTTTTGGGCCCGGTGATTAGCACAAAAGGTAAGTGGAGAACTTTAATCAGATCCACATGGTGGAGATATGTGTATTTGGATGGTAGGTTAACTTAATGGGTTGTGTCTGAGGACTCCTCTGTAACTCGGTTGGATATGGAGAGTGTGGACCTGCATTTTGGCGCAGTGTGATGTGATGGTGACAGTAATGGGATTGGGATTGAAGTGTGGCCGTATGGGTCACAACTCTCCTTCAGCTCTGTTGTGGAGACAGAACAGAAAAGAGGGAAAGAAAGATGGAGAGGGAGAAAGTGAGCAAGAGTGAGTGAGAGACTAAAGATTAAGTAAGAGACAGAGAGAAAGAAACAGTGAGTAGGAGAGAGAGAGCGAGAGAGATGGAGTGCTTGTGTGTGAGAAGTGGTGGCAGCTCATTACACTAATGTACTGGTCCTCCCCTGGGAGTTGGCACACTGGCTGGAACCACTATCCCCTCCTCACAGCGACTAGCTAACGCTACGTCCCCTCAGTTAGCACCAACCGACAGGCTTGGACCACCGTCATTCCTGAACACGCCAAGGGCTCCTCCTCAGAGAACTACCTGTCCTGTCCTGTGCTGTACCCAATATTGTGAGACTGGAGGCATAGTTTGCTCCATGGAGAAGAGTAGAGGCTGTTTGGATGGAAGGTGTCATGGGGAGACAGAAGGATGGATGGATATGCAGCTTGAGAGATCAGTGCTACTGAACTGAGCTAGTGCGGTAAAGCTGAGTCTGCCGTCAATTCATGGGGCGGCAGGGTAGCCTAGTGGTTAGAGTGTTGGACTAGTAACCGAAAGGTTGCAAGTTCAATTCCCCAAGCTGACAAGGTACAAATCTGTCGTTCTGCTCCTGAACAGGCAGTTAACCCACTGTTCCTAGGCCATCATTGAAAATAAGAATTTGTTCTTAACTGACTTGCCTAGTAAAATAAAGGTATAAATAAATCCAGCAGCTCATTTCAAACTTAACGAAGGAATCATTTAACTAACAGTTTTATTGTGTTACATTAGCCGTACAATGCTTAATCTCATTCTGGTAAAAATATGCTGAATGTTTTTGTTTTGGTGACCTGCTTCTCTCATTGTTACATGTAAATGTTCATGTAATTGCTTCACTGATGGGACTGTCTCTTTGCTGTAGGGGACCATGGTTATGTTGAAGATCTCTGCTTTCCTTGTTGCCTATGCCCTGGTTATTTGCCAGATGTACAGCTCACAAGCGGCCCCCGCCAGGTGAGCCCGACGGACATACAGAAATGTAAAAAATTACACTCATACACACACATACATCACACGAGCACACACACACTTGTGTAATCTGAAATGAAAAGATAGTTAGGATGTGCTGCCAAATATAACTGTATTATTTAAGAATGAAAATTATGAGTTACATTTTGGGGGGAATTTTTTTTCTGTGATAAAATATATATATAGTACACATGTTTTGGTCTGTAAATTGTTGATTTAGATACTGTAACAAATACATAAAAGTGAATATGTTCCTTAATCCAATATCACAGAAGTGCCCTCCAGTTAAAGGGACAGTTCACCCAAATGACATATTGGTGTCCTTACCCTAAGGACTAGGTATGACAGCAATCCATGCTTAGGTTTAGTTTCCCTGGCACTGTTTCCACATGCTAACATTGTTGAGCTTCACAATCAATTTGGAATACTTTTGGATTATTTGGTCATGATGCACGAACAATGCTAATATCAGTACCATGACTTGAATGGGATTTGTGCCACAAATGCTAAAATGTCAGCATGTGGAAACAGTGCCAGGGAAACTAAACAAAAGCATGGATTGCGTCATACCTTGTCGATAGACTGCTTAAAGGGTAAGGAAACCAATGTGTAATTTTGTAATTTGGGTGAACTATCCCTTAAAATGTAAAGACTGTAATGACATTTGCAGAAAGAAAAAACCCCACACAACAAGAGTAATTTCATTTAGGAGAGATAAATGAGACATATATAAAAGTATCCAAGCCACTCCCCGTTATAAATCTGAACTAGGTCACACGTCGGCCCTTTTAGATGGAGTACTCTTAGGAGATGACTATTTTCCATGTTTGCTAGGGTCCATTCCAGTCCCACCTCATATCTTCTAGACTGAGTGATGCTCTGAGGATCTTTTTTATTTTTTTCAGGTGATAATGCTAGTTGAGTTTTTACGCTGATCCCTGTGCATCACCAACCCCCTTTCTTCGTCCTCTAGAACGGGCATAGAGTCCATGACAGACCAAGTCATGCTCACGGACTACGAGGCACGGAGGTTACTCAACGCCATAGTCAAGGAGTTTGTGCAGATAACAACTGAAGAGCTGGAGCAGCAAGTGAATGAAGGCAATAGGTACAGACAACTGCTTTTTCTTCCTGCTTTTCTAACAGCCTGAGTTTGCCTCTTAGCTACCAATTAAGGGACGGATGATGAATTAAACGTGATGATCAGTATTGATAGTCAGAGCTACTTTTATATTACCTGTGTGGAGACACGTCTTCTAGCCCCCTGCCGTTTGATTTAAGCCATTTGGAGGTATGTGCTCAGATGAATGGTTACTAACTCCATCTCAAGGAGAGAGATCCTGATCCTAATCCCTCCCAACTGATTCTCTGTCGTAACCCTCCCACATGGATAAATTTGACATTCATTTATTTGAATGGATGAATGTTAACAGTGTGTTTGCCTGCTGGAGAAATTATATTAGCGGGGAATGCCCAACTGGACAGATAAGTGCATGGTCTCAATTAGTGGAGGCGCAAAGAGTTGCATGACAACGGGAAGCTACCCGTTCTGTTCTGTTTGAGGTGATATGAGGGTGGGTGTAAAGATACAATGGAGTTGGAGCATGGGGGTTGATGTAACGTTTTTGGAAGGGAAGCATGATATTTTGGAAATGTTAATTTCTTGCCTATGACAGCACGTCTGACAATGCATTGTGTATGGGACATGCATGAATAAAAGGGGGATGATACAGTACTAACATGAGAGAGACAAAGTGAGAGTGTGTGTTTGTGAGAGAAACCTGCATGGGTCCCGCTACTATGAGCCTGTTTTCTGCATGTTTGTCTCTCCCCTCTGACAGCATTGAAAGACCCCTAACCAAGCGCTGCTCCAACCTCAGCACCTGCATGCTGGGCAAACTGTCCCAGGACCTGCACAAATTACAAACATTCCCCCGCACAGACGTGGGTGCGGGCACGCCTGGCAAGAAACGCAGCGCGCCCGAGAGCGAACGCTATGCAAGCTACGGGGAGACACTTGACAGCATCTAACCCTTCGCCTCCTCCTGTTCCCACTCTTTTTCACTTTTCATTTTAACGTCCTCCTGGTTTTAAATCTCCGTGCATGTGGATTTTGCCTGCCTGATTGACGTTAGAGCGGATCTCCCATCGCAACGCCCCCTTGATTTTTTCCCTTCTTTTGATAATTCCTTTCCCCTTTTGGCAGAGAATGACGTTGTATCGGTTTAGACAATCAAAATGAGAACTTATCTAAATTACAATTATTCAAAAGAATGAATCGAAATGTATAGATTTTTTTTCTGAGTGTATATTCATATAATTTGATTGCGTTACAAATTCCTCAAATCCCAAATTCATGAGCGATAACCTACGTAATATTAAACCATAATAAATGGTTTCTTTATGGGGCACCATGTTTCTTCTTCAATAAACCTATTTTTCTACCAGGAAGACTTGTACTTTTTATTCTTAAGAAATGTAATATTAGTACTTATTTATTTTATGGATCTTTGACTCTTCCAACAACTGCATTCAATATTTTTGGAATTGCAGTATAGAATAAATGATAGTTCTAATAGCAGATCTAAGATCCTTGAACTGTCTCTAAAACCCTCACCAAGTACCAAGGTAAGAATTGTAACCAACTGAACCATTCTAATGATGGAACATTTCCAGAGACTAGATTCATCCTCTGTCTGTGTGTGTGTGTGTGTGTGTGTGTGTGTGTAGTAGTGCACTTGTGCAGGCCGTCTGTGTGTGTGCTTGAATATGTGTATGTTTGTGAGTGTCTGGCATGAGTGTGAACACAAATGTGTATTGTATGTGTACGAGGTGCGGAGCAGGGCTCACTATTAACCCTGTCTCCATTCCTGAAGCAGCATTACAGCACAGAAGCGAGCCTGCAACACGGCCACCTGTGTGACTCACCGCCTGGCAGATTTTCTGAGCCGATCGGGGGGCATGGGCAACAGTAACTTTGTCCCCACTAACGTAGGCTCTAAGGCTTTTGGCCGGCGGAGGAGAAACACACAGATGTGAACATTCCAACAACCTTCAGGGTGAATATTCCTCCTCCTCGCTGTCCTTTCTGTCTATGTTCTTTCGGCTAGGCCTTATTTCTATTCTCTAGCTCATAGTTAAATGCCAGACATGACCAATGACCGTATATATGAATGAACAAAACCATTGTTCACGTGTGAAGGCTCAATAGACATTTGAAGACAAGAAAGCCGGTTAGGATGGCGTCTCATGTGGTTGCTTTATGTAGAGATAACATGCGCAGTTTGAGCTACTCCAGGAAGTGACGGGTTGCCCCCTCTCTTTGAGTATCTCAAGTTCAAGGCCGACCGGTGTACTGCAGGCTGCCATTAGCTACTATAGTACATTACCCTTATAACTTCTTCTGCATGTCCAAGGACATACATCTGGTGTAATAGAAGCAATTATTGGTTCCATGATTGTCTTCAAAATGTGTATTTATTTACACAATGATTGACTACAAAGATTGCCATTTTCCCCTTCACTCGAATGGGGGACCCTGTTTTCTGCAAACAATGCCTGCAATACCGTGGTCGGCCTTGAACTTCGTGGCTTCAATGAAAGGGAGCATAAAAAAAAAAAAAATCAATTAAGATTTTACATATAGATAATTGATTTCCTGTGTTTATGAAAAATAATTGCTTGGTCTGCTTGTTTGCTCAGAGGACTTAAGTTTTGTGACTGACAGAAGGCACTGGGCTCTGAAGTTGTTGACTTGTCTGTTCTCTCCCTTCCTCTCTCTCTTCCCTTTCAGATGTTGACCCTCCTTAACGCGATGACATCAGAACATATCTGGGAGAAAACAACAAAACAAACAGAAAAAAAACACTGGCTCCATTATCCACTCTCCCACAGTCTACACAAAGAAACCCCTTCAGATTGTAGGACTCCTCTCATTCCCATAATGTTATGAACCTTTCATTTTGCTTTTGGCAAACCAGAGGGGGGGAAATGAAAAAATGACAGCAACCTCTGTTATGTACATTGATAGCTGAATCCGATTCCTTTTTTTTTATACATTAAATTAACTTGAAATGAATGGAGAAAGCATCAGTGCTTATTTATTATTTATTATCTATTGTCTTACAGCACATTTGTACCATGTGACCCATTTGTCCTGTCACTCATACACCCTGTCCCCATGGCAACTGTGCCCCCCAGGGATAGACATTAAAGATCAGCTTTCCCTTGGCTCCCTCACAACTGCTGTCTTGTGCCTTGATGTAAAACACTTTACATGACATGATTGTACAGTATGTTTCAAGATTATAAGAAGATTACGAAGAAGAGAATGAAGATGAAAAATATTCAAGAGATTAATATTGTAACAATTGTGAATTTCAGCAAGATTAAAATGTATTTTAGATACATTCGGGTTTGGGGTACTTGTGTTGTTCTTCAAAAGTTTCATGAAATGTTTAGGTGAAGAGAGAACCGTTGTGTTGATATAATATTACCTTTACATGGGATGAGTTGCTTCAGTTACAGACCATGCAGATTTCTCCGTAACTCTGGAACACTTTGGTCTAACACTGTGAAACACGTTGGGAATTCTGCAGCAAAGAAATCTTTTCTAACTTCACTGTAAACCCCAATGTGCTGTCATTAGTGAAAACTTTTGAAGAAATCCTTATACTTAATATATCTGAGTACAGTTACTAAAAGTGATTTTGTAGTCATTCCTCAAACCAGTAGAGTCACTGTGAACCTGTAGGGGTCCAGACTTGAGTTGGATGAGCTTGACATTTTTTAATAATGCCCTCACTAAGCCACGCCTCCAATATAATTTCCCAGTGTACCTTGCTTGCCTTTGAATGAATTGTAGAGTGACCATCCATGACTATATTTGTTAGTGACTGAGATGTGGTTGTTGAATTATAGTCTTCATCTGACTGAGATGTGACCTAATTATAGTCTTTATGACAATGCACATCTCATAAGGCCTTATTTTGAAGCCTACCTTTAGCAAAATAAAGCAACCTGAAACACATGGTTTGCAGGCCACATCAGGCCTGCAAGTAGGGTTACAAAATTCCCAGATTTCCTAAAATTCCTGGTTCAAATCAAATCAAATTGGAGGATTTCTTGGAACTTTCCATCCAGGCTATCTGGAAAACCAATTAGAATTTTGCAACCCTACTTGCAAGTTAATGCTGACAGATAATTTGACATGGTAGGGTCTTTTTGTGTCGCTAAAATTAATCAAGCGAGAAATTATGGTGGAAACGCCTTTATGTGAAAATATTGATATAATAAGCATCATACCTAAGTAAACTTGGATTCACGCGATGATATGGTGTGTGGTCCTCCCACCACGACTCGGGAAACCATGCAGTTTATTAGACTACAGATTAAATAAATTATGATGAACTTCACAGGGTGGGGAAAGTGCACAGTGATCTTGATGCTCCTTTCCAATAAATATTGAGGGTCTTATTCGGAAAGTATTCAGACCCCTTGACTTTTCCCACATTTTGTTACGTTACAGCCTTACTATAAAATTTATTCAATAGTTTTTCCCCTAATCAATCTACACACAATATCCCATCATGACAAAGCAAAAACAGATTTTTAGACATTTTTGCTAAGTTATTAAAAATAAAAAACTGAAATATCACATTTACGTAAGTATTCAGACCCTTTACTCAGAACTTTGTTGAAGCACCTTTGGCAGCGATTACAGCCTCAAGTGTTCTTGGGTATGACGCTATAATCTTAGCACACCTGTATTTGTGGATTTTCTCCCATTCTTCTCTGCAGATAATCTCAAGCTCTGTCTGGTTGGATGGGGAGGGTCATTGCAGAGCTATTTTCAGGTCTCTCCAGAGATGTTAGATCCAGTTCAAGTCCGGGCTCTGGCTGGGCCACTCAAGGACATTCAGAGACTTATCCCGAAGCCACTCCTGCATTGTCTTGGCTGTGTGCTTAGGGTAGTTGTCCTGTTAGAAGGTAAACCTTCGCCCCAGTCTTAGGTCCTGAGCACTCTGGAGCAGGTTTTCATCAAGGAACACTATGTACTGTGCTCCGTTCATCTTTCCCTTGATCCTGACTAGTCTCCCAAATTCCTGGTTGGAGGATTTCTTGGAACTTTCCATCCAGGCTATCTGGAAAACCAATTAGAATTTTGCAACCCTACTTGCAAGTTACATTATGCTGACTTGTGAAGTGCTGTGCAGTTCTTATTGGAATCCAACCAATGTTAGGATATTTAATGGCTGGAATTTTTATTTACCAGCAACCTGCATAGATAATGAGTATTAGGATTAGGAACAGTGTGAGGAGACTACCTAAACCATTTCAGTAACGGGTGCAAAAAAATTGAACTAAATGATTGGATTAGTTTAGAAAAATGTATGTTATTCATATTTTTGTAGCATAAGATTAATCAATCACTTAATATACATACAAAAACACAGATATTAAAAGCAATTCCCCCAAAGAATCTACCTGCAGTTGAGCATGCTGGGTAAAAAGATAGTTTGTTATTATAACTTTAAAAGATTGAGTTGATGTGACTTCTAATGTAGTTTTGAGTCAGAACCACATAAATATTTGAAGTAATAATGACTTTTCAAAAAAAAATGCCTTTGAGTTTAGTGCACTCCAAACTTTTCACACTGTTTTAAACATACACAACTTATTAATCTGGTTCGGTGACACAAAAAGGTCAGATTGTGACATCCATTTCCATACAAAAGACAAACCTTCATAGTAAATCACAAAAATGGAAACAAATATTTTTCTATTGTCCTCAAACTAGCCTATTCCAGCTCAACATGAATAGACTACAGGAGGAGCGAATTCAGACATACTTTGTCCCAGTCACTAGCCACCCAAAATAAAGGAAACACCAACATAAAGTGTCTTATTAGGGCTTTGGGCCACCATGAGCCAGAACAGCTTCAATGCACCTTGGCATAGATTATACAAGTGTCAGGAACTCTATTGGAGGGATGCAATGCCATTCTTCCACGAGACATTACATAATTTGGTGTTTTGTTGATGGTGGAAAATGCTTTTACAGGCACCGCTCCAGAATCTCCCATAAGTGTTTAATCAAGTTGAACTCTATTGACTATGACTACCGCAGCGTATAGTTTTCAAGCTCATCAAACCATTTAATGACCACACTTGCCTTGTGGATGGGGGCATTTACATCCTATGGGGGCATAGCCATGGTAGCCAAAATAATGGCCTGACCAGGATTTTTGTACATGACCCTAAGCATGATGGGACATTAATTGCTTAATTAACTCAGTAACCACACTTGTGTGGAAGCACCTGCTTTCAATATACTTTGAATCCCTAATTTACTCAAAGTGGTTCCATTATTTTGGCCAGTTACCTGTATGTTAATAACTAGGTTGAAGAAAACAAACACATTGATATGAGTTTGAATGTCATAAAACAATGAAATAAAAAAAGACAATATAAATGAATTTCTCAATAAAAACAGCAAAACCTAGCAAGTGTTCACTTGTTCTTGTTTAGGGTTTGAAAGCTTTGTCATTCCTCATCTCCGTCAGACAATTAAAGAGGCACAAGCCTTCTCCAACCAACCGATGTGTGACCAGTTGTTTCTCCAAGCCAATGAAGGCTTGTTGGGATTCTATTTCATTTCCATATTATGATCATATCTATTTTTACATACACCCACCTCATTATTGTGGAAAACTCAATTATTATTTTCCTATAAAAAATAAAATCACGACAGTCGTGATGGAAACAGGTAGTTTCGATCCAATTTTATAAATGCTGACAGATAATTTGACATGGTAGGGTCTTTTTGTGTCGCTAAAATTAATCAAGCGAGAAATTATGGTGGAAACGCCTTTATGTGAAAATATTGATATAATAAGCATCATATCTAAGTAAACTTGGATTCACGCGATGATATGGTGTGTGGTCCTCCCACCACGACTCGGGAAACCATGCAGTTTATTAGACTACAGATTAAATAAATTATGATGAACTTCACAGGGTGGGGAAAGTGCACAGTGATCTTGATGCTCCTTTCCAATAAATATTGAGGGTCTTATTCGGAAAGTATTCAGACCCCTTGACTTTTCCCACATTTTGTTACGTTACAGCCTTACTATAAAATTGATTCAATAGTTTTTCCCCTAATCAATCTACACACAATATCCCATCATGACAAAGCAAAAACTGATTTTTAGAAATTTTTGCTAAGTTATTAAAAATAAAAAACTGAAATATCACATTTACATAAGTATTCAGACCCTTTACTCAGAACTTTGTTGAAGCACCTTTGGCAGCGATTACAGCCTCAAGTGTTCTTGGGTATGACGCTATAATCTTAGCACACCTGTATTTGTGGATTTTCTCCCATTCTTCTCTGCAGATAATCTCAAGCTCTGTCTGGTTGGATGGGGAGGGTCATTGCAGAGCTATTTTCAGGTCTCTCCAGAGATGTTAGATCCAGTTCAAGTCCGGGCTCTGGCTGGGCCACTCAAGGACATTCAGAGACTTATCCCGAAGCCACTCCTGCGTTGTCTTGGCTGTGTGCTTAGGGTAGTTGTCCTGTTAGAAGGTAAACCTTCGCCCCAGTCTTAGGTCCTGAGCACTCTGGAGCAGGTTTTCATCAAGGAACACTATGTACTGTGCTCCGTTCATCTTTCCCTCGATCCTGACTAGTCTCCCAGAGCCTGAAAAACATCCCCACAGCATGATACTGCCACCACCAGTCTTCGCCATATGGATGGTGCCAGGCTTCCTCCAGACGTGACGCTTGGCATTCAGGCCAAAGAGTTCAATCTTGGTTTCATCAGACCAGAGAATCTTGTTTCTCATGGACTGAGAGTCCTTTAGGTGCCTTTTGGCAAACTCTAAGCCGGGCTGACGTGCCTTTTACTGAGGAGTGGCTTCCGTCTGGCCACTCTACCATAAAGGCCTGATTGGTGGAATGCTGCAGAGATGGTTGTCCTTCTGGAAGGTTCTCCCATCTCCACAGAGAAACTCTGGAGCTTTGCCAGAGTGACCATTGGGTTCTTGGTCACCTCCTTGACCAAGGCCCTTCTACCCCGATTGCTCAGTTTGGCCATGCGTCCAGCTCTAGGAAGAGTCTTGGTGGTTCCAAACATCTTCCATTTAAAAATTATGGAGGCCACTGTGTTCTTGGGGACCTTCAAAGCTGCAGAAATTGTTTGGTACCCTTCCCCAGATCTGTGCTTTGACACAATCCTGTCTCGGAGCACTACGAACAATTCCTTCGACCTCATGGCCTGTTTTTTTCCACTCAGACATGCACTGTCATTTGTGGGACCTTATATAGACAGGTGTGTGCTTTTCAAATCATGTCCAATCAATTGATTTTACCATAGGTGTACTCCAATCAAGTTGTAGAAACATCTAAAAAATTATCAATGGAAACAGGATGAACCTGAGCTCAATTTCGAGTCTCATAGCAAAGGGTCTGAGCACTTATATAAATAAGGTATTTCAGTTTTTAATTTTTTTATAAATAAGCAACAATTTCTAAAAACCTGTTTTCACTTCGTCATTATGGGGTATCGTGTGTAGATTGAATAGGGGAAACAGCAATTTAATACATTTTAGAATAAGACACCAACGTAACAAAATGTGGAAAAAGGAAAGGGGTCTGAGTACTTTCCGAATGCACAGTAGATGGGAGAGGTTGAGGGGACCTGAAGGGTGGGACTAAAAGTAACAAATAAAAACAAGATAACTGATGTAAAATATACTTTGTCCGTATGTATAAGCTGGAAGTAGAAGCTTAAGTGTTGTTGTCCATTAGTTTACTCCAATTATGAGAGGGGTGGTAGGGTTAGGGGAAAATAATGAAGGAAAATATATATTTTTAAAGTATATATACACTACCATTCAAAAGTTTGGGGTCACTTAGAAATGTCCTTGTTTTTGAAAGAAAAGCAAATTTTTGGTCCATTAAAATAACATCGAATTGATCAGAAATACAGCATAGACATTATTAATGTTGTAAATTACTATTGTAGCTGGAAACGGATGATTTTCTATGGAATATCTACATAAGCGTACAGAGGCACATTATCAGCAACCATCACTCCTGTGTTCCAATGGCATGTTGTGTTAGCTAATCCAAGTTTATAATTTTAAAAGGCTAATTGATCATTAGAAAACCCTTTTGCAATTATGTTAGCACAGCTGAAAGCTGTTGTCCTGATTAAAGAAGCAATAAAACTGGCCTTCTTTAGACTAGTTGAGTATCTGGAGCATCAGCATTTGTGGGTTCGATTACTGGCTCAAAATGGCCAGAAACAAAGACCTTTCTTCTGAAACTCATCAGTCTATTCTTGTTCTGAGAAATGAAGGCTATTCCATGTGAGAAATTGCCAAGAAACTTAAGATCTCGTACAACGCTGTGTACTACTCCCTTCACAGAACAGCGCAAACTGGCTCTAACCAGAATAGAAAGAGGAGTAGGAGGCCCTGGTGCACAACTGAACAAGAGGACAAGTACATTAGTGTCTAGTTTGAGAAACAGATGCTTCACAAGTCCTCAACTGGCAGCTTCATTAAATAGTAACCGCAAAACACCAGTCTCAACGTCAACAGTGAAGAGGTGACTCCGGGATGCTGGCCTTCTAGGCAGAGTTGCAAAGAAAAAGCCATATCTCAGTCCATTGTCTGTGTTCTTTTGCCCATCTTAATCTTTTCTTTTTATTGGCCAGTCTTAGACATGGCTTTTTCTTTGCAACTCTAATTCCCCAAATCCAGATATCCAAAGCTGATACAGACATACCCAAGACCACTCAAAGCTGTAATCGACGCCAAAGGTGTTTCTACAAATCAAATCAAATCAAATTGTATTGGTCACATACACATATTTAGCAGATGTTATTACGGGTGTAGGGAAATCAAATAAAATGTTATTGGTCACATACACATGGTTAGCAGATGTTATTGGGAGTGTAGCGAAATGCTTTTGCTTCTAGTTCCGACAGTGCAGCAATATCTAACATGTAATCTAACAATTCCACAACAACTACCTAATACACACAAATCTAAGTAAAGGAATGGAATAAGAACATATACATATAAATATATGGATGAGCAGTGATGGAGCGGCATAGGCAAGATGCAATAGATGGTATAAAATACAGTATATACAGTGGGGAAAAAAAGTATTTAGTCAGCCACCAATTGTGCAAGTTCTCTCACTTAAAAAGATGAGAGAGGCCTGTAATTTTCATCATAGGTACACTTCAACTATGACAGACAAAATGAAGAAAAAAAATCCAGAAAATCACATTGTAGGATTTTTTATGAATTTATTTGCAAATTATGGTGGAAAATAAGTATTTGGTCACATACAAACAAGCAAGATTTCTGGCTCTCACAGACCTGTAACTTCTTCTTTAAGAGGCTCCTCTGTCCTCCACTCGTTACCTGTATTAATGGCACCTGTTTGAACTTGTTATCAGTATAAAAGACACCTGTCCACAACCTCAAACAGTCACACTCCAAACTCCACTATGGCCAAGACCAAAGAGCTGTCAAAGGACACCAGAAACAAAATTGTAGACCTGGACCAGGTTGGGAAGACTGAATCTGCAATAGGTAAGCAGCTTGGTTTGAAGAAATCAACTGTGGGAGCAATTATTAGGAAATGGAAGACATANTGGTATTTTGGCCCATTCCTCCATGCAGATCTCCTCTAGAGCAGTGATGTTTTGGGGCTGTCGCTGGGCAACACGGACTTTCAACTCCCTCTAAAGATTTTCTATGGGGTTGAGATCTGGAGACTGGCTAGGCCACTCCAGGACCTTGAAATGCTTCTTACGAAGCCACTCCTTCGTTGCCCGGGCGGTGTGTTTGGGATTATTGTCATGCTGAAAGACCCAGCCACGTTTCATCTTCAATGCACTTGCTGATGGAAGGAGGTTTTCACTCAAAATCTCACGATACATGGCCCCATTCATTCTTTCCTTTACACAGATCTCGTCCTGGTCCCTTTGCAGAAAAACAGCCCCAAAGCATGATGTTTCCACCCCCATGCTTCACAGTAGGTATGGTGTTCTTTGTCCTCCAAACACGACGAGTTGAGTTTTTACCAAAAAGTTATATTTTGGTTTCATCTGACCATATGACATTCTCCCAATCCTCATCTGGATCATCCAAATGCTCTCTAGCAAACTTCAGACGGGCCTGAACATGTACTGGCTTAAGCAGGGGGACACGTCTGGCACTGCAGGATTTGAGTCCCTGGCGGCGTAGTGTGTTACTGATGGTAGGCTTTGTTACTTTGGTCCCAGCTCTCTGCAGGTCATTCACTAGGTCCCCCCGTGTGGTTCTGGGATTTTTGCTCACCGTTCTTGTGATCATTTTGACCCCACGGGGTGAGATCTTGCGTGGAGCCCCAGATCGAGGAAGATTATCAGTGGTCTTGTATGTCTTCCATTTCCTAATAATTGCTCCCACAGTTGATTTCTTCAAACCAAGCTGCTTACCTATTGCAGATTCAGTCTTCCCAACCTGGTGCAGGTCTACAATTTTGTTTCTGGTGTCCTTTGACAGCTCTTTGGTCTTGCCATAGTGGAGTTTGGAGTGTGACTGTTTGAGGTTGTGGACAGGTGTCTTTTATACTGATAACAAGTTCAAACAGGTGCCATTAATACAGGTAACGAGTGGAGGACAGAGGAGCCTCTTAAAGAAGAAGTTACAGGTCTGTGAGAGCCAGAAATCTTGCTTGTTTGTATGTGACCAAATACTTATTTTCCACCATAATTTGCAAATAAATTCATTAAAAATCCTACAATGTGATTTTCTGGATTTTTTTCCCTCATTTTGTCTGTCATAGTTGAAGTGTACCTATGATGAAAATTACAGGCCTCTCTCATCTTTTTAAGTGAGAGAACTTGCACAATTGGTGGCTGACTAAATACTTTTTTCCCCCACTGTACATGAGGTGAGTAATGCAAGATATGTAAACATTATTAAAGTGGCATTATTAAAGTGACTAGTGATCCATTTATTAAAGTGGCCAATGATTTCAAGTCTGTACGTAGGCAGCAGCCTCTCTGTGTTAGTGATGGCTGTTTAACAGTCTGATGAGAGAGAAGCTGTTTTTCAGTCTCTCGGTCCTATCTTTGATACACCTGTACTGACCTCGCCTTCTGGATGGTAGCGGGGCGAACAGGCAGTGGCTTGGGTGGTTGTTGTCCTTAATGATCTTTTTGGCCTTCCTGTGACATCGGGTGCTGTAGGTGTCCTGGAGGGCAGGTAGTTTGCCCCTTGTGATGCGTTGCGCAGACCGCACCACCCTCTGGAGAGCCTTGCGGTTGTGGGCGGTGCAGTTGCCGTACCAGGTGGTGATACAGCCCTACAGGATGCTCTCAATTGTGCATCTGTAGAAGTTTGTGAGGGTTTTAGGTGACAAGCCGAATTGCTTCAGCCTCCTGAGGTTGAAGAGACGCTGTTGCGCCTTCTTCACCACACTGTCTGTGTGGTTGGACCATTTCAGATCGCTGGTGATGTGTACGGTGAGGAACCTGAAGCTTTTCACCATCTCCACTGCGGTCCCGTCCATGTAGATGGGGCCGTGCTCTCTCTGCTGTTTCCTGAAGTCCACGATCACCTCCTTCATTAAAAAGTATTGACTCAGGGGTGTGAATACTTATGTAAATAAGATATTTCTGTATTTAATTTTCAATTAATTTGCTAACATTTCTAAACACTTATTTTCCCTTTGTCATTGTGGGGTATTGTATGTAGATGGGTGAGAATTGTTTTCAATGTAATCCATTTTGAATTCAGGTTGTAATAACAAAATGTGGAATAAGTTAAGGGGTATGAATACTTTCTGAAGGCACTGTACATACATTCCAGGGAAAGGTGCTTTGGCAGTGAAGACTACATATGTTTTAGAAGTCTAATGTCACTGAAACGTGTGCGATCGATGCTACAAACAATATGTGCCCCCGGGCTTGTATTCATAAAGCGTGCTGATCTAGGATCAGGTCCACCCCCAGTCCATTCATTAGAATCTAAAAGGCAAAACTGATCCTACATCAGAACTCCAACTCTGAAAGGCTTTATTATGAATATGTGCCTTTGTGTTTTTAAGTTCCTCTATTATTTTTGTCAGCACAGAAACTAGACAGAACTGTGGATCTGTACTCCATTCCCCTCCGGCAGTATAGAGGCCTCATCTGTCATTTGGTTCTTTTTACAGCCTTTCCCCTGTCCTCGTGCTTTCTCAGTCTCTCTGTCTGGGCTGGAAGCAGCTCCGGAGTCGTCGGGACGTGCTGGAATCGGCATGGAAATGACAAAAATATTCAATATTTTGATAACTGAAGTTGAGGGCTGGATTGGGGAGAGTTGTGCATCTATCTCTGTAATCAATCCCCTTCGCCATTGAGAAAAAACAGACCTAATAGTGAACATCTGCATTTCATTGGGTAATTTAAGTTGGAAATTAGATGGTTCGTAAGACGTAGCAGCAATTTCCAGATAGAAGGATTTACCCTTGCTCCAGTTCCCAGAAATATACACCACAACCCAAATCTTGTTTAAAAAACTATGACATCAGTCAGTTAAACAGACAGTATAAGTGAGGATTATCTTCACACCTTGCAATGTGACTCTCTCTGCCACACACAGCGACTACAAACACTTTCCTGTTGGTTATGTCAGGAAATTAGGTCAAATTTAAGAGGAAATTAGCATGTTTGCCGTCAGATTATCTGAAATTTATAAATCCTACTCTCATGCATGCCATAAAATAGATACCTTGTGTTCGTGTGTATGCGTGCGCTTGGGCATACCTTTCAAATATAAAAGACCAATCATTCACTCAAACATATAATGACCATGGCTAAAAGTTTTTTCTGGACCTCGTGACCAGAGCGGGAAAAACTCTGGTCCTAGCAATAACATTAGAGGCAATGCAGACTGGCCAAAGCCTCCATCTGTTCCCTCGTAACACGAACCACCAGAACTCCCGTTTATATTTTGATTCCTCCCCCTTCTTTTTTAACAGCTCCCAATTTTTCTAGCAGGTAGTCATTTCCAAGCTGACATGCAACCAGACACAGTGAAAGGCTCATGGTAAAAGTCCAGAAACAACACACTCACAGCCGACCTCCTCTTACCTTCTCAAAACCCCTTTTTCTCCTGTGACTTCTCAGAGGAAGGTAAACACCATTTTGCCGTGGCAGAAATGTGATTTCATTCTGCTGCGATAGCAAGTTCTGCCGTCTAGCTCTTTTCTTCTCCCGCTCCTTCTTTTCCCACATCTGGATCCTAGTTCCTCATATATTTATGTAGTATGCCTTTTTTTGTGGGATTTTAAAAGTCCTTTACCTTTTTCCCTTGACAGTTTCTCCACCAATCTGACAATTAGATTTTCGCCGAAACTGGTGAACTCGGCAATTACATGCTCGATCACAGAGTCTCTCCAAAATAGAGCTTTGCGGCTCATATGGCACACCGAAATAGAATAGTTTTCATGTCTGTTTGGATGGCCGCCCAGCAAAAACTATGCTCAGCCGCTTGACTGACAGAGGGATGTGGGCTTTTTTCTCCCCAAGAAAAATCTTAGGGTCACGAATCATGACCAAAGACTGAGGCAGTTGGGCTCCCAGTTCCTCGGTTGGGCTGCGAGGAGAGAGGAGGTTGCATGGCAGGGACAGAGGCTTGCGCCTCGACAATGAAAACTCCAGGGGACACTTAACCTTTAAGACGCTGACCTGAGGCTGGGGTAAGTCTGGCAAACACTCCCTCCTATTTGCTGACTGGGAGATCACATAAGACGGAATGGGGGTCTTGTGAGGTTGTCTGTACTTCTTTAAGAGACTAACTTCAATATAACTTAATGATGGGATAATCTTGAGAGTTGTCTACTACTGCCTGGTGTCTGACTAAGTCTTAGAATCATTCGCCTCATACACACACCACTAAGCTCATCAGTAGAAAGTGGAGCTCATGGCATCTTTGAGACTGTTTCTCACTGTTACTGCTGTTACTGTTTTGGTTAATACAGAGCCTTTGCACTCTAAAAAAATTGTGGATTAAAAACAACCCAGCGCTGGGTAAATAGTGGACAGAACACACATTGAGTTATTTTGACCCAGCCAGATGGGTCACTTAGTTGGGTTGTTTTCTTTGAAGACAGGAGGCGTGGCTTATAGTAAGGGTTTGGCTTTTAGGTAGTTATTTTTGGCCACGTGTGAGAGTAAATTGCATTCCTGTTCGTCATGTTAAGTTCGTACACTGCATATTTCACTTTTCCTTAAATATTTTTGCACAATACACGATCAAACATAAAATTAATAAAACATTATTTAAGTATTATAACAAAGTAGTAACTCTCCCAACATCAGGACTTGCATAGGTACTCAGTGAACTCATACTCTTGGGTACGCCTCACAAACGTGTCAATGCTCAACTTAAGGATAACAATACAACAAAACATATGAACCGGAATTACATTTACTCTCACGGGTGGCCAAAAAGAGCTATCTGAAAGCCACTCCCTTACTAAGCCATGCCTCCAGTCTTCTGATCTGACCCAGTGGCTCATAGCTCAATAACCAAGAATCAATAACCCAACAACCCAACTGAGTGACCCAACTGGCTTGGTCAATATAGCCCAATTTATGATCAATATTTACCAAAATTGGGATGTTTGTAACCCCACATTTTTTTTGTGTGTGTGTGTGACACATTACAATGGCATCTCCCATGGCAATGCTATCGTCATCTGCAGGTCCGGATATTTAAACCCTAGTTCAAACAGTGCTCTATCGCTGCACTGAACTAAAAAATATGTAACGTTCTATTTGGAAGAGCAGGGACAGAGTGCCAGCCAAAACAATAGAGTACGCCTCGGACTTTGATGAAAGTTTGGCAGCGTCTGCCGCTCTTTCGGTGAGGTACGGGTGAAGCACACCTCTGTTTCATGCAGTGCTCCAGAGCAGTTCTTCCACTGTCGGGAGAAATGGTAACGAATGTTAATATATGTTAATTGCATGCAAATAAACGTTTCTTCTCTACCACAACGGAATCATGGCATCGGATTCTGTAAGAGGTCGCTGTTATGCCTTTATTCGACCCAAAACCAACGAGGAAGTCTGCTGCAGTTTTGAGAGCGGTTGTATGAAAACAACCAGTATCTCAATCAAAGCTCTTAACCGTGCCAGCCCGTTCTTATTTCTATTCAGTTCGACTCACCATAAATTCGGCGTCTGAACAGTGCGTGACTGGAGGACTTTGTGCCTGTCTGGGGCACTGTGGAAGCACGTTTTAATGGAGTAGTCAACTTTTAGATAATTCCAATGAGTCTATACATTTCAATTGCCCAAATCACCGACTGATATCACAGTTGTAAATACGATATAATAACATTGTAACATAGTGTACCTACATTGTAATTACTCTGTACTTACAACTCAAACAATGGTATTACAATGGTATAAGGCTATGCATTACAAAACGGAACAGATTATTATTGCAAGTGGGACTATCGTTTAAATGTTATTATGCCATTATTACCAGTCAACCCATCGCACCTCTACAATTCTATGCACAGTCAATCTGAGAGACAGAGGATCGCAGCTGCTACTATATTTATTTCTCAGCTGTTCATATTAAGCACATGCTCCGCTACCCAGGCATGGTTGAAAACGATTTGTGGGAAAGCGGCCTCCATTCGCTATTCGAGTGCATACAGATGGTCTTTTTCCCCCAGCCCCTGCCCATTTGATAATGGGCCATTCTAAATAGAAACTGATTTTACATATTAGTAAAGACAAGAATTGAGAATAGTCTGATGGGTGAAAATATGATCACTTGAGAACAGTGTGTGCAGCCTGACGCAGAAAAGAGCGCACATTTTTTTTTTTTACTTTCTCAAATCATCAATTGGAGTGGGTCCAGGGTGTCTGGCAGGATGGAGGTTTAACTTTCTCAAATCATCAATAGCCATAAGTCCCATCATGCAGCCCATATTAGTTTTGATTTCTAATATATTCTAAGGTTTGTATCATTCACAACTAAAGTTGGCAAATAACTCTAAATCTAGCAAATAGGACCTGTTTCAAATAATAACTTTTATGCTCAACATAGCCATATGCAAACTCACTCAGTATTGGGAAAAATATTATTTATATTTTATTCAGCTAAGTTCAATTATATTATTCTCACTATAAAATCATATGATATATACTGAACAAAAATATTAACGCAACATGTAAAGTGTTGGTCCCATGTTTCATGAGCTGAAATAAAAGATCCCAGAAATGTTCCAAATGTTCCAAAAGCTTATTCCACTAAAATGTTGTGCACAAATTTGTTTGCATCCTAGTAAGTGAGCATTTCTCCTTTACCAAGATAATACATCCACCTGACAGGTGTGGCATATCAAGAAGCTATTTAAACAGCATGATCATCACACAGGCCGTCAAACATACCCTCTTAAAACGGACTATCCTACCGATCCTCGACTTCAGCGATGTCATTTACAAAATAGCTTCCAATACTCTACTCAGCAAACTGGATGCAGTCTATCACAGTGCCATCCGTTTTGTCACCAAAGCCCCTTATACCACCCACCACTGCAACCTGTATGCTTTAGTCAGCTGGCCCTCGCTACATATTCGTCAGGTCATCTATAAGTCTATGCTAGGTAAAGCTCCGCCTTATCTCAGCTCACTGGTCAAGATAGCAACACCCACCCGTAGCACGCGCTCCAGCAGGTATATCTCACTGGTCATCCCCAAAGCCAACACCTCCTTTGGCCGCCTTTCCTTCCAGTTCTCTGCTGCCAATGACTGGAACGAATTGCAAAAATCGCTGAAGCTGGAGTCTTATATTTCCCTCACTAACTTTAAACATCAGCTATCTGAGCAGCTAACCGATCGCCGCAACTGTACACAGTCCATCTGTAAATAGCCCACCCAATCTACCTACCTCATCCTCAAATTGTTTTTATTTACTTTTCTGCTCTTTTGCACACCAGTATTTCTACTTGCACATCATCATCTGCTCATTTATCACTCCAGTGTTAATCTGATAAATTGAAATTACTATGCTACTATGGCCTATTTATTGCCTTACCTCCTCACGCCATTTGCACACACTGTATATAGACTTTCTTTTTTTTTCTATTGTGTTATGTGTACGCTTGTACACATAACACAATTGTTTATTCCATGTGTAACTCTGTGTTGTTGTTTGTATCGCACTGCTTTGCTTTATCTTGGCCAGGTGGCAGTTGTAAATGAGAACTTGTTCTCAACTGGCCTACCTGGTTAAATAAAGGGGAAATAAAAAAAATAATAAAAAAAGGTGCACCTTGTGCTGGTGACAATAAAAGGTCACTCTAAAATGTGCAGTTTTGTCACACAACACAATGCCACAGATGTCTCAAGTTTTTAAAGAGCATGCAATTGACTGATGACCGCAGGAATGTCCACCAGAGCTGTTGCCAAAGAATTGAACGTTAATTTCTTCACCTGAGGGATCTTCTGAGACCAGCCACCCAGACAGCTGATGAAACTGAGGAGTATTTCTGTCTGTAATAAAGTGGGGAAAAACTCATTCTGATTGGCTGGGCCTGGCTCCCCAAATCAAATCAAATCAAATTGTATTTGTCACATACACATGTTTAGCAGATGTTAATGCGAGTGTAGTGAAATGCTTGTGCTTCTAGTTCCGACCATGCAGTAGTATCTAACAAGTAACTAACAAATTCACAACAACTACCTTATACACACATGAGTAAAGGAATGAATACGAGTATGTACATATAAATATATGGATGAGCGATGGCTGATCGGCGTAGGCAAGATGCAGTAGATGGTATGGAGTACAGTATATACATATGAGATGAGTAATGTAGGATTTGTAAACATTATATAAATGGCATCATTTAAAGTGGCTAGTGATACATTTATTTCATCCAATTATAATTATTAAAGTGGCTAGAGATTTGAGTCGATGGCCGAACGGCATAGGCAAGATTCAGTAGATGGTTTAGTATACAGTGTATACATTTGATATGAGTAATGTCGGATATGTAAACATTATATACAAAATTGTTTAAAGTGGCTAGTGATACATTTGTTACATCCACTTCCTATTATTTAAAGTGGCTAGAGATTTAAGTCAGTATGTTGGCAGCAGCCACTCAATGTTAGTGATGGCTGTTTAACAGTAGGATGGCCTTGAGATAGTTTTTCAGTCTTTCGGTCCCAGCTTTGATGCACCTGTAGTGACCTCGCCTTCTGGATGATAACGGGGTGAACAGGCAGTGGCTCGGGTGGTTGTTGTCCTTGATGATCTTTTTGGCCTTCTTGTGACATCGGGTGGTGTAGGTGTCCTGGAGGGCAGGTAGTTTACCCCCGGTGATGCGTTGTGCAGTCCTCACTACCCTCTGGAGAGCCTTACGGTTGTGGGCGGAGCAGTTGCCGAACCAGGCGGTGATACAGCCCGACAGGATGCTCTCGATTGTGCATCTGTAGAAGTTTGTGAGTGTTTTTAGTGACAAGCCGAATTTCTTCAGCTTCCTGAGGTTGAAGAGGTGCTGTTGCGCCTTCTTCACCACGCTGTCTGTGTGGGTGGACCATTTCAGTTTGTCCGTGATGTGTACACCGAGGAACTTAACACTTTCCACCTTCTCCACTACTGTCCTGTCGATGTGGATAGGGGGGTGCTCCCTCTCCTGTTTCCTAAAGTCCACGATCATCTCCTTTGTTTTGTTGACGTTGAGTGAGAGGTTATTTTCCTGACACCAGACTCCGAGGGCCCTCACCTCCTCCCTGTAGGCTGTCTCGTCGTTGTTGGTAATCAAGCCTACCACTGTAGTGTCGTCAGCAAACTTGATGATTTAGTTGGATACGTGCTTGGCCACGCAGTCATGGGTAAACAGGGAGTACAGGAGAGGGCTGAGAATGCACCCTTGTGGGGCCCCAGTGTTGACAATTGACTGATTTCCTTATATGAACTGTAGCTCAGTAAAATACTTGAAATTGCTGCATGTTGCACTTATATTTTTGTTCAGTATAGAATAATGGCACGGGACTGAATGAACTAGCCTACAGCCTATGGAATGGCGCATAGCCAGATAACATACAGTAGGCCTCATAGTCTGTTCTTCTGAAATACATTTTCTTTATATCTTTTTTCTTTAGACCTGCCTTTAATGGATTTATTGTGGTGGTATATATTAAATGGATTTTTTAAAACGTGCGTATCAGTGGCTTGTATGCTAATTAACGGTCAATTACTGTGAGATCGGGTATATATCATATATATCATTCACAAGTGATAGGCTAATGTTGTCATCCATCAGACTATTCTTCATTTAACCTTGTCTTTACATGTAGTATACTAAATAATAGACGTGTGAAATTTGTTTGGATTTAGAATCGACCATTATCATGCACTTGTCTTGAAACAGGGGCAGGGGGAAAAAAATACATGTCATCTAGGCAAATAAATAACGAATGGAGGACGGTTTTCCAGTGGTTAATTTTCATGCCAGCCAGGTAGTCTATAGCCAGGTAGTCTATAACCAATGTGCTTAATATTAGGAAAGTTAATAAATAAATATAGTAGGCCTAGCCTATTGAAAGCTGATGGGATCCTCCTCTTTTTAATAGAGACCATAAGAACTATGTTTTCTCACACAATTGCATAGCCTATAGAAATGTTGAGCAACATGAGCTCATGGGATCTCATTAAGTGTTTGATTAGATTTTAGATTAAATTTGCATTGATGTCAGAGTGATTAGAGGCACAGTAGAGTGCTGAGTACCAGGCAGTGAATACGTTTGGTAGGCTACTAATAACCATCAGCAGCATCCGAGCTTGGAGAAGCCTAGTTACCATGACTAAACAGTCACATGGAATTTGACTGCGGTCATGACTCGTGACCGCATGTGTGGCAGTAAAACGGGTCACCGAAACAGCCCTAAGACCGGCAGTCGTTTGCATGACAATTAACCGTCTGACAAAATGTCATGACTGTCACAGCCCTAGTGACACCACTCATAACAGTACAGGGAATCATGTGCCCTAACAGAGAAACTGCTAACTCATTGCCCCCCACATCCCCCAACTTGCCAATTGCTGCCATCAAGGCTTCATCAAGGCCTACCCTGTCTCTCATAGACCAATATGTGCCAGGCCAGACCACTCAGTGGATCTTAGACCAATATGTGCCAGGCCAAAGCACTCAGTAGATCTTAGACCAATATGTGCCAGGCCAAACCACTCAGTGGATCATAGACCAATATGTGCCAGGCCAGACCACTCAGTGGATCTTAGACCAATATGTGCCAGGCCAGACCACTCAGTGGATCATAGACCAATATGTGCCAGGCCAAACCACTCAGTGGATCTTAGACCAATAAGTGCCAGGCCAAACCACTCAGTAGATCATAGACCAACATGTGCCAGGCCAGACCACTCAGTGGATCTTAGACCAATATGTGCCAGGCCAAACCACTCAGTGGATCATAGACCAATATGTGCCAGGCCAGACCACTCAGTGGATCTTAGGCCAGTATGTGCCAGGCCAAACCACTCAGTGGATCTTAGACCAATATGTGCCAGGCCAAACCACTCAGTGGATCCGATTCCCTCTTTGTGTCCCACTGAAAATATGTGTTGTGTGGGGTTTTATTCAGAGTTAGGCCTAGGCTGCAAACCACTGAGAGGCCACGGCTGGTTGGAGTCTGTAAATCTGTGCGTTGGGTGTGGGTGTCTGCCAGCTTTGTTTGCTGTGTAAGATGATAATGATTATGTTGATTATTGGCCGGGGTAGGCCGTCACTGTAAATAAGAATTTGTTCTTAACTGACTTGCCTAGTTAAATAAAGGTTAAATAACATTTTAAAAAGTAGGCAACAATGATTGATTGGTCTCTGTGTGTGTCTCTGTGTGTGTCTCTGTGTGTGTCTCTGTGTCTGTGTCTGTGTCTGTGTCTGTGTCTGTGTGTCTGTGTGTGTGTGTGCGTGTGCATGCACACGTGATTGGTTGAGGCCACATTAGCAGAGTGTCTCACTCTCATTCTTCTCTGGCCTGTTGAACAGCTGGGAAGGGGAGTGGCCTGCCTGAATAACTAACATGAACCACACATGTAGGTGTGGCCTCTAGCTCTGGCCCAGCAGAGGCTGCTGAGGGGAGGACAGCTCATAATAATGGCTGGAACAGAGCAAATGGAATGGCGTCAAACACATGGAAACCACATGTTTGATGTCATTGATACCTTTACACATACAGTGAGGGAAAAAAGTATTTGATCCCCTGCTGATTTTGTACGTTTGCCCACTGACAAAGAAATTATCAGTCTATAATTTTAATGGTAGGTTTATTTGAACAGTGAGAGACAGAATAACAACAAAAAAATCCAGAGAAACGCATGTGAAAAATGTTATGAATGGAATTGCATTTTGACGAGGGAAATAAGTATTTGACCCCCTCTCAATCAGAAAGATTTCTGGTTCCCATGTGTCTTTTATACAGGTAACGAGCTGAGATTAGGAGCACACTCTTAAAGGGAGTGCTCCTGATCTCAGTTTGTTACCTGTATAAAAGACAAATGTCCACAGAAGCAATCAATCAATCAGATTCTAAACTCTCCACCATGGCCAAGACCAAAGAGCTCCCCAAGGATGTCAGGGACAAGATTGTAAACCTACACAAGGCTGGAATGGGCTACAAGACCATCGCCAAGCAGCTTGGTGAGAAGGTGACAACAGTTGGTGCGATTATTCGCAAATGGAAGAAACACAAAAGAACTGTCAATCTCCCTCAGCCTGGGGCTCCATGCAAGATCTCACCTCGTGGAGTTGCAATGATCATGAGAACGGTGAGGAATCAGCCCAGAACTACACGGGAGGATCTTGTCAATGATCTCAAGGCAGCTGGGACCATAGTCACCAAGAAAACATTTGGTAACACACTACGCCGTGAAGGACTGAAATTCTGCAGCGCCCACAAG
>QNTS01004294.1:5572-17676 GCA_003317085.1 Hucho hucho | reverse complement strand
TACAGTGTGTTTTTACATGGTCTCTCTCCAAAGCCGCATTACTGTGTGTTTTTACATGGTCTCTCTCCAAAGCCGCATTACTGTGTGTTTTTACATGGTCTCTCTCCAAAGCCGCATTACTGTGTGTTTTTACATGGTCTCTCTCCAAAGCCGCATTACTGTGTGTTTTTACATTAGGGGCCTCTCAGACCCTGTGTGTGCGTGTTAGGGTTGCTACTCCAAATATCGCCATATCCGATATAATTGTTCTGCGGTGTTAATGACAAAATTATTACAGACTGTGCAATTGTTTGTGCTTATTAAGAACATTATAGTACATTCTCATGAAATAATCTTTGTGGGGAAAATAAATAAGGCTTAGTTAATTAATTTAAACTTAATTTTCAACATATTGATACAGCCAGCTGATAAAACTGCACAGTTTTGATTTGTAAAGTTCAAATAGAGTACAGTCTTGCACATCACAATATATCGTCTTGTATTTCACCATACATTGTCAATGTCAAATATCACGATATTTGATTTAATCATATATCGGCTCAACCCTAGTGCGTGCGTTTCACGTTTTATTAGTCGTATGTACAGAGTACACATGATATACACTGCCCCAACGAAATGCTTAGTTGCAGGTTCCTTCTGGACAATGCAACAACAATAAGAAATAAGAAAATATAAGAAGATGAACATAAAGTAAATGGTTCAGTGGAATAGAATAAACATTTAAGCATAAGTATAATACAGGAAGACACAATTCATAGTCCAATATTTACACATGTATCAGGGAAGGGGGGATTAGAGGGCAAGTCAATTGTTAAGTATTAGCAATAGTAAATAAGAGTCTGGTAGCAGCAGTTGTGATGTGTGTGTAGCATGAATGTATATGTGTATGTCTGTGTGTGTCTCTGTGTGTGTGGTATGACTTTGCCACACTCGAACGGCTAGAAAAAAAATCTGTTTTCCCATAATGCAAAAGAGAAATCTATTCAGGGCAGTGGAGTCCCCAAAAAATGCAGAGAAAGGAATGTTAAATAGATAGCCATGAAGTGCTTTGAAAGGCTTGTCATGGCTCACATCAATACCATCATCCCAGAAACCCTAGACCCACTCCAATTTGCATACTGCCCCAACACATCCACAGATGATGCAGTCTCTATTGCACTCCACACTGCCCTTTCCCACCTGGATAGAAGGAACACCTATGTGAGAATGCTATTCATTGACTACAGCTCAGCGTTCAACACCATAGTGCCTTCAAAGCTCATCAGTAAGCTAAGGACCCTGGGACTAAACACCTTCCTCTGCAACTGGATCCTGGACTTCCTGACGGGCCGCCCCCAGGGCCGCCACGCTAATGCTCAACACAGGGGCCCCTCAGGGGTGCGTGCTCAGCCCCCTCATGTACTCCCTGTTCACTCATGACTGCACGGCCAGGCACGACTCCAACACCATCATTAAATTTGCCGATGACACAACAGTGGTAGGCCTGATCACCGACAACAACGAGACAGCCTAGGGAGGAGGTCAGAGACCTGGCCGTGTGGTGCCAGGACAACAACCTCTCCCTCAACGTGATCAAGACAAAGGAGATGTTTGTGGACTACAGGAAAAAGAGGACCGAGCACACCCCCATTCTCATCGACGAGGCTGCAGTGGAGCAGGTTGAGAGCTTCAAGTTCCTTGGTGTCCACATCACCAACAAACTGACATGGTCCAAGCACACCATGACAGTCGTGAAGCGGGCATGAAAAAACCTATTCCCCCTCAGGAGACTGAAAAGATTTGGCATGGGTCCTCAGATCCTCAAAAGGTTCTACAGCTGCACCATCGAGAGTATCCTGACTAGTTGCATCACTGTCTGGTATGGCAACTGCTCGGCCTCCGACTGCAAGGCACTACACAGGGTAGTGCGAACGGCCCAGTACATCACTGGGGCAAAGCTTCCTGCCATCCAGGACCTCTTTACCAGGCGGTGTCAGAGGAAGGCCCTGAAAATTGTCAAAGACTCCAGCCACCCAAGTCATAAACTGTTCTCTCTGCTACCACACGGCAAGCGGTACCGGAGCACCAAGTCTAGGTCCAAGAGGCTCCTAAACAGATTCTACCCCCAAGCCATAAGACTCCTGAACATCTAGTGAAATGGCTACCCAGACTATTCACATTGCCCCCCCCCCCTCTCCACACCACTGCCACTCTCTGTTGTCATCTATGCATAGTCACTTTAATTAACTCTACCTACATGTACATACTACCTCAACTAACCAGTGCCCCCGCACATTGACTCTCTACCGTCACCCCCCTGTACATATTGTTATTTTTTACTGCTCTTCTTTAATTACTTGTTACTTTTATCTCTTATTCTTATCCGTATTTTTTGAAACTGCACTGTCGGTTAGGGGCTCGTAAGTAAGCATTTCACTGTAAGGTCTACACCTGTTGTATTCGGCGCATGTGACTAATAAAATTGGATTTGATTTGAAGTGCAAACCAGATGGGATGGCGTTTCGCTGCAGAATGCTGGGGTAGCCATGCTGGTTAAGTGTGCCTTGCACCCCCACACCATCACACCTCCTCCTGCATGCTTCACGGTGGGAACAACACATGCGGAGATCATCGGTTCATCTACTCCACGTCTCACAAAGGCACGGCGGTTGGAACCAAAAATCTCAAATTTGGACGCATCAGACTAATTGACAGATTTCCACTGGTCTAATGTCCAAAGCTTGTGTTTCTTGGCCCAAGCAACTCTCTTCTTCTTATTGATGTCCCAGTAGTGTTTTCTTTGCAGCAATACGACCATGAAGGCCTGATTCACACAGCCTCCTCTGAACAGTTGATGTTGAGATGTGTCTGTTACTTTATTTGGGCTGCAATCTGAGGTGCAGTTAACTCTAATGAATTTATTCTCTGCAGCAGAGATAACTCTTTCCTGTGGCGGTCCTCATGAGAACAGTTTCATCATAGCGCTTGATGGTTTTTGCGACTGCACTTGAAGAAACTTTTAAAGTTTTTAACATTTTCAGGATTGACTGACTTAAAGCAGTGATCACCAACCTTTTCTGAGTCAAGATCACTTTCTGAGTCAAAATGCATGCCGAGATCTACCGCTCGGATTTTTTATTAACATGACTTAAGAAATGTAAGCCTATGCAACAATAACCAATTAAAAACAGTACTGTAGCAATGAGGTTTGTGCAGTAAGCTATAGGCCCAATACATTACCACCGCATACATTTTTTAAATTATATTTCAACATTTGAGGTAGGCCATATCACACTGGTAATTGATCCATTGTTGTATTACTTGTGAGGCACAGCTGAGTGAGCATTCATTTAAATAATTGGCTTTTTATTTTATTGGGCTGATGGTGCCTGCATCTGATGGTCAGTCTCAGCGGAGGGATTGAGCAGCAGACTGAGGGTCTGTCTCTCTACATCCCTCCACTCTCTCTTTCCTCCACTGACACTGACCAAAGGGACACCGTCTTCCAGCTGATGGCGAAACTCGAGTCGCACCGCATTACTTCTGCCTCATGCACAAATTCATGTTGTTACTCCTTTGAACAGAGAAAGTGAAGTATTCCTTGATATTAAAAAAGCCGCTAATAATAACAACAACGCAGGCCTATATAAACACTTTCCTCCTCATTCATTACTGCTGCACTGCTTGTTGTAGCGCTGAGTGGAAATAGGAAGAACGCGCATTTTATGGTGTGTTGAATACAAAGTGTTGAATACAAAGTGTTGACAGTGCTGAGTAAGAACTTAAACATGAACTCAGCCATAAAAACAGCAGCTCTTTGCTGTATTCGTTGACAGTCTCTCTCTAGTCATGGTTTTGAAATCTCACAGTATCAATTTTGCCGTAGCTTTCTTTTATGCCTGCTACGTTACTGCAGACTCCGTCATCTGAGCAATCTGATTGGCCAGCGGTGGGCATAGTGCACTTGATTTCCTCTCCAGGCCCACCGGGATGGAAGAGTTTGTACCTTCAGACACATGAAATGGCAACAGTTTGCCTACCCGGTGAACAGGGCAGCTGAATTGGCTGCACCTACCACCAGCAGCCCGAGACTAATAAAAATATAAAATGGAAAACAAGGCTTTATTTTTGGGTTTTTCACAGAAATGTTTGGCGATCGACTAGAAATGCCTTGGAGATCGACATGTCGATTGCGATTGCCCGGTTGGTGACCACTGTCTTAAAGTAATGATGGACTGTCGTTTTCCTTTGCTTATTTGAGCTGTTCTTGCCATAATATGGACTTGGTTTTAGGGCTATCTTCTATATACCACCCCTACCTTGTCACAACATAACTGATAGTCTCAAACGCATTAAGAAGGAAAGGAATTCGTTCATATTGATAAATCTCCCATTTGCATGGAAATTATTGCAATAATTGGTTTATGCACAGAATTGTGACTATGCATGATTGATAAATGAGGCCCCAGGTGTGCAAAGACTTACCCAAAAAGACTCAGCTGTAATTGCTGCCAAAGGTGTTTCTAACATGTATTGACTGAATACATATATAATCAATATATATTAGTGTTTTATTTTTCATACATTTAGAATAAATAAAAAAATTATTCCCCTTTGACTTTGGAGTATTTTGTGTAGATCGTTGACCAAAAAAAAAAGACAATTCAGTCCATTTTAATCCCACTTTGTAACGCAACAAAACGTGGAAAAAGTCAAAATCAAATCAAATTTATTTATAAAGCCCTTCTTACATCAGCTGATGTCACAGAGTGCTGTACAGAAACCCAGCCTAAAACCCCAAACAGCAAGCAATGCAGGTGTAAAAGCACGGTGGCTAGAAAAAACTCCCTAGAAAGGCCAAAACCTAGGAAGAAACCTAGAGAGAAACCAGGCTGTGAGGGGTGGCCAGTCCTCTTCTGGCTGTGCCGGGTGCAGATTATAACAGAACATGGACAAGATTTTTAAATGTTCATAAAACAGGCAGAACAGTTGAAACTGGAGAAGCAGCACGGCCAGGTGGACTCGGGACATTAATGAGTCATCAGGCCAGGTAGGCCTTGAGGAATGGTCCTAATGCTCAGGTCCTCCGAGAGAGAGAAGAAAAAAAAAAAAAAGAAAGAGAGAGAGATAATTGGGGGTTGAATACTTTCCAAAGGCACTGTATATTTACAATTTGCAAATGCAGCCGTTTTTATCTCAATTTCAAATAATTTCTGGCTAGAAATTATGTACCTGTAATTGTTTTCAATTGAAATGGTAAAAAATAAACAAAAATAGCTTTTTCCCAAGCAATACTTTTGCTAGGACTGTGTGAGTAGTCTGAGTGGGGAAGAGCTCCTGTGGTGCAACTAGCTGTCATTGTCAAAAGTCAAAGTCACCATTATTAGTCAGTTGTACAACCAAATGCCTTCAACTGAACTGAAATGTGTCTTCCACGTTTAACCCAACCCCTCTGAACCAGAGAGGTGCGGGGGGCTGCCTTAATCGACATCCACGGCGCCCAGGGAACAGTGGGTTAACTGCCTTGTTCAGGGGCAGAACGACAGATTTTTACCATGTCAGCTTGGAGATTCGAACTGGCAACCCTCCGGTTACAAGTCCAACGCTCTAACCACTAGGCTACCTGCCACCCTGGCAGAGAGATTTGGCAGAGAGATTTTTTTTTCTTATTGGTCAATTAACTAATTGATGTCACCAGGCAGGCCAAAACTCCATCCCACCAAAACAGGCTGAGACTGGGCCTTAAACAAATGAAATGGAGAAACAGGATTATGCAGGTAAAGAGAGACTGCTTCAGAGACGAATATGAGATATCAGATGCAGCTATGTAAGGTCATGAGACCAAGTTGATGAGACAATGGATATTCATACAATATGATGAGATGATGAAAGAGGGAAATTAAAGGAGCGACAGGAGGAAAGTTCATACTGTCAGCTACAGATAGACAGGCACACTTAACGTGTCAGACATCCATCTTTCTCTTTGTCTGATGGCAGGCTCAGACTCTTCCTCTGTTTCATTCCATAATGGACCACTTAAGTCAGGCTTATATACCTTACCTCATCGATGTCCCAATACGCTCCCCCTATAAGCTCTAGTTTTCTTATGATGTCACCAATGAAACTTGGTTCACGATATACTCTCTCAGTCTTTCTTTCTCCTTACCCCTCCTGATTTTCCCTCTGCTGTGTCCTCCCTTTCTCTTCTGCTCGGCGTATTTCCATCCTTCCACCATCTCTTCTACCCCCTCTCTCTCTTTCCCTCATCCCTCTATCTGTAAGTCTCCCTCGGAGAGAGAGCGCACTAAGAGTTGGCCTCTACCTGGCTCTGGGTGACCCCCTCCCCTCCCTGCTGTGGAGATGGAGCTCTCAGAGTAGGGGGCCCTAATTAGCCCTGACACTGTATACAGGGACTCACTTGGCACGGGTCCTTCCTCCCTCCCCTCCTCCCTCGCCTGTCCCCTTAGCTCCACAGGAATCAGCGACTTTCGATAACAGCAACTTCACCCCCCAAAAAACGGGCCACCCCTCCCCCTCCAATTCATTCTCCCACCCACTCATTCCCAGCATCGCTCCGCAAGTGTCTTTGCCTCTCACATCAGCATCCCCAGGCAGGCAGAGACATCTCTCGCATTTGACACCTTTTTGTGTCATTAGCTGCCCAGTGAGACTTTCTGTGGTTAGTGCTGTAGGACCTGAACTATAATAGCTATTGTATCAAGTTATTGTTTGATAGTGATAATGGAATTTTAAAGGGTGCACTTCCAGGAATATAAGGTACTTCGTGAAAATGCAGTGTACATGAGATTATATCAGGCTATAACCCTTACACTTTACATTCATTTCAAATATTTTTCAATTCGACCATATTTGAATACCATCAAAGATTTCATAAACCTCTTTGGTATCAGCTAAAATTATGAATAGAATGGTGTGTATCTCCTACAGGATTTTTTGTGTTTTACCCAAAAGGCTCAGACTTTTATTTTTCCATCTACGTGGGCTGGCATCGGTGTCTCACATGGCTCCGGCGGACCTGCTCTCACCTGGGGCCAAAGCTAGGCTACTGGTACTTTTCAGCTGTTATTTACATAACAATGGCAAACTGTGGACTTTAACATCTTCTCACAAAGCAAATGTTTTGATTATGCAGAGGTTGTTGATTCTGCTCTAAACAAGTCCTCACTGTCATCCCTATGGCTATGGAAACACAATTTCTCTAGTGTAACACTGGTGTAACTGTAAAAAAGCAGCTTTTCACCTGAAAATCTGATTACGTGAAGCTAGGCTGACTGGGAGCTGTCACTGCTTCCCGTGGTAGGTCCCTTACTCTGTTTGACTGCTCTGTCTAAAATGATTGAGCTGAATTTTGAAGGCTATATTATTTTGACAGACCAATTTCAAGGCCTCATGTGGGAGGTGGGAGAATTAATAAAACATGGCAGTGTTGCTATTTAAACACAAAGCCACATTTAGACACACTAATACAAAATAGGGAGACACGTTGAATGTACACAACTGATAGTCCAGTTCCTGGAATTCTCATTGCACACCTTTTTAATGAGAAGTGTTGGAGAACTTTTCTCAAAATTCAACTTTATTTACTTTACTGTATTTTATTAGGTTTAGTTGACAGGGACAATGCACATTTACGTAAATGTGCCAGAGTTACTCAGCCGTCTAATTTTGAACAGTAGTCCCAGGGCTGGAAGATAAAAGTATTTTCTGTATTTGGAAAGAGTGCTGTTTAAATATTTGTTTGATTGGTTTGTTTGAGAACCACTCTAATAGTGAAGTTTAAATATATGAATACAATAGCACAGAGCAACACAACACAAATATCCCTGTTGCCCTTAAGCTGCCTCTTATACCCAATCTTCTCTGCTTGTGAGAATGGGGTGCAATCCTAACTACTAGAGTTCGAGTTGCAACAACTTCATAGCTTTCCACTTCTAAATGTGAAGCTTCTTAGTTCACCCTTGCATAATGAATCGGGAGGTATTTCAACTAAACAAGTAAAGGTTAAGTGGACAGGCTAGCTCCGTTCCTATGTGTCCATTAGACCTCTTACAAAAACACAGTTTTAGCACAAACAGAATATAGAGATTGTCCTTAGCTGAAATATTGTGGTACTTTCTCTTTAACGTTTCATTCACATACTTGTTCTCACTGTCTTACTCTTATGGTGATGTGTAAACTAACTAGCTGTGCTAGTTATCCCTATGGCTCCTCCTGGACACAAAGCTGTTTCCCCTAGGACCCTTATTAAGGAGGATATTCAAAAAGTATAAAATCACCCCTTAGGCCTGTGTAGAGGAGAACTCTTATACCTGACTTTTTTTTGTGTGTGTGTGTGTGTGTGTGTGTGTGTGTGTGTGTGTGTGTGTGTGTGTGTGTGTGTGTGTGTGGTGGTGTTGCGGTGTCTGAAAACTATGCTGTTTTAAATAACTGTTTGGGGTGTGGTCAATTGTACTAAGGTATGTGTTTACTTTGATTACCAGTGTCTGTTTATTCAAATGTGACAGACTATTTCTATAAATGGGCCCAAAACCTGTAGTTGGTGATGGGGAAATTAAGAGTCTTGAAGCACTGAGGCTTTCCAGCCAATTGTGTCGAAAATAGGTTCATTACACAAGGCTTTGACCAACACAGTGTACAGTAGTGGCACCTAGTGGTCAAAAGAATTTAGAGCAGCCAAATTATTATAGATGACGTCCCACACGCTGTAGCGAGTGCGCAGAATAGCCTTTTTGTCTTATACCGAAACCAATACCAAACCAATCAGGTGGTTGTTCGACGAAACAAAGCTTCGGACATCCTTGATCACATGCTTCTGATAAAGTGATACAGGCATCGGCACAACGCTTCGAATTAAACTGTTTAGCGATTTCGGTGCATGCCTCGGAGCTCCGGTATCAAACGTAAAATCACTACCTGTAGTTTGACTATACAGTTATGTTACAGATAGCATAATACTTATGCTACGTGATTTCATACACATAATTTGCTCAAAACTAGCCAGCAGTTAACCCAGTCCATGGGTTAACTGCTGGAAGCAATTTCCCCCCTCTGTTAGCATTGGCAAGCCATAAGATAACTCAAACCTAAAATACCACTGCTACTGTTATCTGGGTAATGCATCACTTTTAGACTTACTTGATATATCAGCTGGAGGGGATTTTTTATTCTGGAAAGAACCTGTAGATCTTTGCAACATTCTTAAACCTAGGGCAGGTTCTTTAGCCTCCTAGCTAGCTCATTGATTATTGGTTGTTTACTATTTGGTGTTAATCTGCTTAGCCACCTCTAGCATAGATATTTTTTTTATATGCTGTCTTGGTTCTTTTCACACAGTTTCCACCGGTGGAGCTATTGCAAGGTTCTGTCAGTATAATATTATTGTAGACTCAGCATTATGACGGTTGCCACGGGCCGCACCACAGATATTGAGATGAGCGTGATGCAAGACTTTGCTCTCACACAGTATCTGTACATGGTCGAGCTTCACGCTTCAACAACGTGGTAGCTACGGGACCAGAACAGCAACATTTAGTCTCTGGCTTCTAGGCTCGTAGCTGTTGTTTAAATCGGTCCAAAATTCTGTTGACTTAGTGCATTGCTGAGTCTACCTTTAATTATGTTAGCATTTGCCTAATCTTTCGTAGACAGACTACGTAAACATAAATGGTACCATAGATCTGTCATGACACAACGGGGGACGAGTGACATCAGCAGCATTAGTTCCGGTGCTTGGGTTTTTCGTTACTGGTTATTTGGACAAATCACAATTTCGCAGGTGTTAGCATCTTTCAAACTTGGAAGGGGAGGGAACAATTGGCCCATAAACCTGCCCGTGAATTGCAAAGAGAAAAGGTGGAGTTCTTCGTTCCAGCTCCGACCCTTGTTCTCTTAACACATATGGACCCAGAATTTATTAGAATATCTGACCTATTACACAAGACTTTAGTTCTGGGTTAACCGAGATTAGCATTGACCAAATACAGTACATTTGTCATTATGGCTAAATTCACCTTTAGCATTGAAATACAAACACCAGCATGGTGGGCAGTGGCTATCACTAAACCTCCCATAGCACTTCAGTAGTCTGTTCCAGCATTGCTTGCTTTTGTTGATAGCATGCTATGGTTTTTGATAGCTGCCTCTGGCACTGTGACCAGGCTCTGTTAGCGCTGCCTGTGGGTCTCAGAGGACAGAGCCCACATTGAGACAGCCCACTGTGTCTAGACTAGAGCATAGCAAGGTTCCATCATGTTCCCACCACCCACCCAGCAATCCTTCCCAGGCCTTCCCCTCCCCATGACTGGCCTGTGGCTGGGGTTGTGACTATGGTCTCCTCCTGTGAACCTCCTCTCACAGCTCAATGAGAGTACTGGCAAGACACTATGCTGACCGGTCAACCCATACTGGGCTTATCAGGTCTATTTAAAGTCCAGGGAGGGCAGATAGCTGCTTTAGTTAGATACTGGGAACCCACTCTCCCAAGGGAAAACAACACTATGAGGGATCGGTTTGAGAACTTTGTCTTGTACCACTCTGAACTTCGACCGTCACAACAAAAACGTTGAATCAGGGTTATTTTATTAGATGGTAAGTAGGTTTGTTTATTTCTTCTTCAACTGCACTTTGTGTGCGTGCAGTTTCTTTTTTTGTTATATGCGATTTTATTTCCTTCAGCAACTTAATGAGGAGGCTATAAGGCTGTATTTTGCTATGTGTTTTTGTCTTGTCTTTTTGGACCCGATTGCTGAATCCAGTCAGTGGTTTCATGCAGAGACTGAAAAGGGCTGAATGTTCCCCCACAATGCATTAAAAAGTCCTGAACATGCATTTTTAACTGACTCTGCAATTACTAAGACCACAGACAATGTTTACACTATCTTTCACAAAATAAAGGAAAATAGCAATGACTGTGTGTGTGTCAATTGTAAGGTAGCTCCGTTTTTAAATGGACGACATTCAGGATTTCTATAGTAATCAGAATAAACCTACAGTTAGGTTGTAACCTTTTATGCAGTGTCACATGGTTTGCTACCCCATACAGTTAAGGTACTTGAATATGTTGTTGTGGATTAGCTAGATGGATCTCATGTACGAGGGATGGATACTACATAAGACATCACACATGCATGCACACAAAGTGCCGCAATAAATTCAAGTGCACACCAGAGTGATTTCCCTCTGCAGTCCTTAGACACACAACCCACTTGGTGGTTATTTTACCCCACGTGACATGGCTAAAACAGAAGTGTTGTTTGTTTCTGCACCTAAGCCAACCACCTTCTCCATTGCAGAAAGACATTGGGACATTCATACATCCTTCTAGACTTGAAAAGAACTGACCATCCCAGGGAGCAAGATTTGTCACTTTCCATTTGCAATCAGTAAAATGCCTACGTGTCAGAACAATGCCATGTTCTAATAGAAGCATGTTGTGCAAGTAACAATCAATCAATCAAATGTATTTATAAAGCCCTTCTTACATCAGCTGATGTCACAGAGTGCTGTACAGAAACCCAGCCTAAAACCCCAAACAGCAAGCAATGCAGGTGTAAAAGCACGGTGGCTAGGAAAAACTCCCTAGAAAGGCCAAAACCTAGGAAGAAACCTAGAGAGGAACCAGGCTGTGAGGGGTGGCCAGTCCTCTTCTGGCTGTGCCAGGTGCAGAATATAACAGAACATGGACAAGATTTTGAAATGTTCAGAACAGTTGAAACTGGAGAAGCAGCACGGCCAGGTGGACTTGGGACATCAAGGAGTCATCAGGCCAGGTAGGCCTTGAGGAATGGTCCTAATGCTCAGGTCCTCCGAGAGAGAGAGAGAGAGAGAGAGAGAGAGCATACTTAAATTCACACAGGACACCGGATAAGAGAGGAGAAATACTCCAGATATAACAGACGGACCCTAGCCCCCCGACACAAACTACTGCAGCATAAATACTGGGGGCTGAGACAGGAGGGGTCGGGAGACACTGTGGCCCCGTCCGACGATACCCCCGGACAGGGCCAAACAGGCAGGATATAACCCCACCCACTCTGCCGAAGTACAGCCCCCACACCACTAGAGGGATATCTTCAACCACCAACTTACCATCCTGAGACAAGGCC
>QNTS01004293.1:55647-79697 GCA_003317085.1 Hucho hucho | reverse complement strand
GCAGGCAGTATCAGGGTCAGGGCAGGCAGAGGTCAATAATCTATTGTGGTGGGGCAAGGTACAGGACGGCAGGCAGGCTCCGGGTCAGGGCAGGCAGAATGGTCAAAACTAGAAAACAGGAACTATAGAAAAGACAGGCGCAGGGGGTAAATTGTTGGTAGGCTTGACAAACAAAACAAACTGGCAATAGACAAACAGAGAACACAGGTATAAATACACAGGGGATAATGAGGGGAGATGGGAGAGACAAGCACAAAGACAGGTGAAACAGGTCAGGGTGTGACATTGTTAAAAAACAAGGCTGGCATGGTGCTGGCATGGTGCTGTCGCGGGAGCAGTAGGAGGCTATGCGACAGGCAACCGTTGGACAGCGCGCCAACCCCAACTGGCACACCATGAGGAGAGGGAGGTTGACAGCCAGCAATTATGGAGCAGTGGTTAGGGCCAAGAGTGTTACGCCATCGCTGCTAAAAACGGTCCTCAGATCAGTTTTTGGATGGGGTGTTGTCTGTTAAGTGGGGGACAGATAACGAAGAGGACATCAAGGAATTTCAAATGGCTACAGGGATGGATATGCAGAAGTCAGGGCTTTTTGTCATGGGGTCAGGGATCCTGGGTGCCTCACCGGATGGTCTGGTGGGCACCACAGCAGTGGTGGAGTCGAAGGATTTCTATATCAATGAGGGAGGGTCTCCCGGACAACAGATAATCAAACACCTTCCGAACTTCCGCCACAAACTCCTCTAGACTGAGGCAGACGGAGGACTGTTGCGCCCACACCACCGTAGCCCAGGGCGAGTGCCCTCCCGGACATCAGCGTTATGATGTAATCTATCCTCGAGCGGTCCGAGGGAAACGAAGAAGGCTTCAGCTCGAAAATGAGGGAGAGAAAAGCCCCGCAGGTTCCGGAACCTCCAGCTTAGCGCTCCAGAGGAGGTAAGCGGGGTTCTCGGGACACTGAGGTAGGCTGGGAGATTATGGGTGTGACCCGCTGCCCAGTGGGGAATCCGCGGAATTGCTCCAGCAAAGTCTCTAACACCTGGTCATGGCGTTCTGCCCGGGTATGGAGTCCCTCCATAAGACATTGCAGTAACTCCTCGTGTCATTCTATGGTATCTCCTTGCAGGGAGACAGCATTGTGGAGCTGGTCTGAGTCTGCTGGGTCGGTCAGGGCCAGTTCGTACTGTCACGTTGCAGACAGTGTCGAAGTAACAACAGTGTATTACTAGAGCTGGGGGCAGGCAAAACGACAGGTCAAGGGCAGGCAGAGGTCAGTAATCCAGATCAGAGTCCAAAAGGTACAGAACGGCAGGCAGTATCAGGGTCAGGGCAGGCAGAGGTCAATAATCTATTGTGGTGGGGCAAGGTACAGGACGGCAGGCAGGCTCCGGGTCAGGGCAGGCAGAATGGTCAAAACTAGAAAACAGGAACTATAGAAAAGACAGGCGCAGGGGGTAAATTGTTGGTAGGCTTGACAAACAAAACAAACTGGCAATAGACAAACAGAGAACACAGGTATAAATACACAGGGGATAATGAGGGGAGATGGGAGAGACAAGCACAAAGACAGGTGAAACAGGTCAGGGTGTGACATTGTTAAAAAACAAGGCTGGCATGGTGCTGGCATGGTGCTGTCGCGGGAGCAGTAGGAGGCTATGCGACAGGCAACCGTTGGACAGCGCGCCAACCCCAACTGGCACACCATGAGGAGAGGGAGGTTGACAGCCAGCAATTATGGAGCAGTGGTTAGGGCCAAGAGTGTTACGCCATCGCTGCTAAAAACGGTCCTCAGATCAGTTTTTGGATGGGGTGTTGTCTGTTAAGTGGGGGACAGATAACGAAGAGGACATCAAGGAATTTCAAATGGCTACAGGGATGGATATGCAGAAGTCAGGGCTTTTTGTCATGGGGTCAGGGATCCTGGGTGCCTCACCGGATGGTCTGGTGGGCACCACAGCAGTGGTGGAGTCGAAGGATTTCTATATCAATGAGGGAGGGTCTCCCGGACAACAGATAATCAAACACCTTCCGAACTTCCGCCACAAACTCCTCTAGACTGAGGCAGACGGAGGACTGTTGCGCCCACACCACCGTAGCCCAGGGTGAGTGCCCTCCCGGACATCAGCGTTATGATGTAATCTATCCTCGAGCGGTCCGAGGGAAACGAAGAAGGCTTCAGCTCGAAAATGAGGGAGAGAAAAGCCCCGCAGGTTCCGGAACCTCCAGCTTAGCGCTCCAGAGGAGGTAAGCGGGGTTCTCGNACACCATGAGGAGAGGGAGGTTGACAGCCAGCAATTATGGAGCAGTGGTTAGGGCCAAGAGTGTTACGCCATCGCTGCTAAAAACGGTCCTCAGATCAGTTTTTGGATGGGGTGTTGTCTGTTAAGTGGGGGACAGATAACGAAGAGGACATCAAGGAATTTCAAATGGCTACAGGGATGGATATGCAGAAGTCAGGGCTTTTTGTCATGGGGTCAGGGATCCTGGGTGCCTCACCGGATGGTCTGGTGGGCACCACAGCAGTGGTGGAGTCGAAGGATTTCTATATCAATGAGGGAGGGTCTTACAGCCTCTGCTAAGACCATCCTTACTGGCAGCAGATCCAAGGTCAGATCCACATCACTGGAAGGGACACCTGCTTCTTCATTTTGTGGACCACCAAAGCCTCCATCACAATCCCCATCACCGTGACGACCTCTGACAGACTTCTCCTCCTGTCAGTACCTGTTGTCAGGTAAGCCAATGGTCCAAAAATATTTCACATAGTTTATACACACACACTAGGCTCTTACATACAAGTTTTGCTCAAAGCAGCCAACTAAAGTAATGTAGTTCACTTTATCAGGTGATGTTATTATTTCTTACCCCGTGTGCCTAACTTGCTGAAGGCCCCAGTCATCCCTGCCTGTACCTGACATATTTAAAAAACAAGATCATACACAATCAAACACAAAAACAATATCATACACAAACAATAGGCTCCCAGAATAACTTATAATCACATTGAAGTTTAGCTCAAAGCAGCCAACTAAAGTAATGTAGTTAACATAAGTTCAATCACAAAGGCTGGTCTAGGTGCATCTCCTCAGTTTCATTGAGCAGTACAACACAATTCACAAGGGCATTGTATCATGGGCACAGCGGGAATTTATATCTGTGATGTTTAATGTACTACACCCAGAGTGAGAGCACATCACTTCCAGCAGATCTCCTTGTGAGGGGTGGCGTTGATCCTGCTCTGCTTGGGTGAGATGTTCCGCATGTCACGTCTCATGTCTGTAAACATGGAAAAAGGGGACATAAAGTCAAAATGTCACGTCTCATGTCTGTAAACATGGGGAAAAGGGGCCATAAAGTCAAAAGGTCACGTCTCATGTCTGTAAACATTGGGAAAAGGGGACTTAAAGTCAAAATGTCACGTCCATGTCTGTAAACATGGGGAAAAGGGGACATGAAGTCAAAATGTCTATGCATCTACAAATTCAATGTTTTGCACAATATTGTATCATATTTGATGAGTTACTGACCTGTCCGTCCACAGGGTAGATCTACTGTAGTCGATTCTTACTTCTGTAACTATGTAAAAATGAAAACAACTAATCAGAGACTATTTCAAAATGTATATAACCTCTCTCAATAAGATTTAGTACAAACTTGGCCTGACACAACATTTTGAATGTTAGGGTTGCGTAACTGCTGGCACAGAAGTCAGGCGCAGGAGAGCAACACTTAGTACAAAACGTAGTTGTTTATTATGACCATAAAACGGTACAAAACAACACGAGAATAAATGGGCATAAAATACCCGTAGCGCACCAGTATACATAACGTGCAACAAAACTAACAATACAAACAATTCCGAACAAGGACATGTGGGAAACAGAGGGTTAAATACACAACATGTAATGAATGGTATTGAAACCAGGTGTGTGGGAAGACAAGACAAAACAAATGGAAAATGAAAAATGGATCTATGATAGCTAGAAGACCGGCGACGCCGACCACCGAACGCTGCCCGAACAAGGAGAGGCACCGACTTCGGCGGAAGTCGTGACATTGAAATAGTAGCCTACTTTGACAACAATTCAGTGAATGCAACACGTATTAGATAGAGACAGATAAAGAGAGATACAAAACACAACAACTGTTCAGAGACAATATATTTGTAGGACAAATTCATATTTCACACTCACTTTAGTGTTTGTATTTAGCCCACAACTTCAGGAAGAACATGCCCATCCTGCAAAGTGCCACAGAACACGTAGAGCACCCAAAGAAGGTTTCTACACATCTCCCACTCTTTGACCTGCATCCATTCCAGATGCACAACACACACACACACTCTCTTGCGCCCTTCAAACTTTACTTGCTTTAAATGAGTTACATCTCGGTCCACACTCCCTGATGCCACACTCTTGGTTGCCCTCTTCCTGCCACTGTAGCCAAATCACAAAGTGAATGCACAAGCTGCAATTTTTATGTGTTCAGGGACCAGCGCCTGAGGTTTCTGGGAAGGGGCCTTTGCAGGGTCCCCCACACAATGTACGCATTTATGATGGAAATGTTGAGCATCCCCCAAAACACATACCTGTCCTTGTGCTTGTCTCCACCCCACTCCAGGTGTCGCACCATCTTCCCCATTATTCCCTGGGTACTTATTTCTGTGTTTTCTGTTTTGTCTTTTGCCAGTTAGTCTTGTTTGTTCAAGTCAACCAGCGTTTTGTCTCAGCTCTGCTTTTTCCCAGTCTGTCTTTTTCTCGCACTCCTGGTTTTGACCCTGCTGACTCTGAGCCCACCTGCCTGACCACTCTGCCTGCCCCTGACCCTGAGCCTGCCTGCCATCCTGTACCTTTGCCCTACCTCTGGATTACCGACCTCTGCCTGACCTGACCATGAGCCTGCCTGCCGTCCTGTACCTTTGCCCCACTACTCTGGATTATCGACTCCTGCCTGCCTTGACCTGTCGTTTGCCTCTTCTTGAGCCGATGCAGCTCGGCAGAGCTAGGCTGTCTCCAGACGAATGTGTACGCAGACTTAACACCCAGGGTTGTCTGTTTTGCGCTACTGCCGGTCATCATGTGTCTACCTGTCCCTGAGACTTAGGTCATTGGTAGGAATGAGTACTCTGGTGTGTCTTAAGGATCATTTTGCTCCTCCCCCTAATCACCCCCCATCTCCATGCCACCCTGCTGTGGGACGACCAGTCCAAGTCTCTCCAGATACTCATTGACTCAGGGGCCGATATGAGACTTATGGATGTTACCCTGGCGTCCGAGCTGGGCATCCCCACTCAACCCCTCTCCATTGTTAGAGCGCTGGACAGGTGCTCAATAGGCCGGGTCACCCACCGTACCACCCCCATCAACCTACGAGTGTCGGGGAACCACAGCGAGACGATCCAATTCCTGTTAACTTCCTAAGTAGCGGTGGGGCGCTAGCGCCCGACACCACTCCCGACACTACCCGGTGAAATGCAAGGCGCCAAATTCAAAATCCAAAAGTTGAATTATTAAACATTCATCAATATACAAGTGTTGCATAGTCATCAAAAGCTCTGCTTCTTGGCAATATCACAGCGTTGTCAGATTTCAAAAAGGCTTTACGGCGAAAGCACTACATTTGAATGTTTGAGGGTAGCACCTTCAATATTTTTGCCATTACCATAAATTCATAAACCATGCGATTCACGCAAAACACATTTCACAGCAAAAACAAATCAATTACCTTTTGAAGAACTTCTGCTGAGGGCTTCCCAAGTGTCCAACGAAGACAATCCATGGTTCTTTTGTTAGAAAATGTAATGTATTATATCCATAAATCTCCATTTGGTTGGCGCGTTATAATGAGAAAATACAGCGTCCAATCGTCCATTGAACCGTGAAGAGAACTCGTTCAAACTATACCTATAAACTTGTCCAAGAACAATCAGACATCATTGATAATGTATCCTTAGGAACACTTTTATGTATATATAGTATAATATTTCAACCGGAATATAAACTGGGCGATAAAAAAGGAAAAAACCACAGAGCGCGCAAGCCGGGAACGCGCATTCTCTTCTATTGACTTCTGTGAGATCACTTCCTAATTCTTCTTCTTCTGCCATCTAAAGCAACTAAACAGAATCAAAACACTGTCTCGAGACTGTTGAAATCCAGAGGAAGCAATAGGTACTGCATTCATATGCCCTTATATGGGCATTTTCATAAGGGAGGGGTTCCAAATGAGGCAATGTGTCAAAATCACTTTTTCCAGGACAGAAATTCCTCGGGTTTTCGCCTGCCATATCTGTTCTGTTATACTCACAGACAAAATGTTAACACTTTTAGAAAATTCGGAGTGTTTCCTATCCAATGGTACTAAATATGTGCATATCCTATTTTCTGGGCCTGAGTGGGAGGCATTTTACTTTGGGCACGCCAGACTCTCCAAAACCGTCACCTCGGGAGCTGCTCCCTAAGAAGTTAATTGAGTCCCCGCAGGTTCCTGTGGTATTTGGATTATCTTGGCTACAGCGACACAATCCCTAAATTGACTGGTCTACAGGTGCCATCGTGGGCTGGAGCCCGTTCTGCCTGAAATCAGCTCTGCCTGCCCCGGGACGTCTTCCTGGGGACTTGGAAATTGCCCCGAACCTCTCCGCCATTCCCGCGGAGTACCAGGACCTCCGGGATGGGATCAGTAAGGCCCGGGCCACTTTGCTTCCGCAACACCGACCGGTACCCACCAACCAGAAATCATTAGCCCCTCTGCTGTTCGTCCTCTGTTGCCCCGTACCCTCCGTATACTTCCTACTTCCTACTCACAGCAATTTGTCTTTTGTTTCCAGGCCCACCCCTCTCCCTCTTCCTGAATCTGCATCTGGGTCATGATGCCTAGCAAACATGACAAACCACAACCTAAGCCCAAAGACAAACAAATTACTCTAGCCTAGTTAGCTGGTTGTCTGTATGGCTAGCTAGTGAAAGGGAAAGCAGAGGTTGACGCTTTGTGAGCAGAGCTCAAATTTAGCACTACAGACAACTTTTTGTGCCTGACAGACTGACTATTTTGCCTGCTAGCTAAATATAGCAAGCAGCTTGGGCTGTTTCCATATGAATTATGTCGGGAGAAACAAGTCAAAACAACCAACTAGTTAGCTGACTATATACAGTTGAAGTTGGAAGTTTACATACACAGGTTGGAGTCATTAAAACTTGTTTTTCAACCACTCCACAAATGTCTTGTTAACAAACTATAGTTTTGGCAAGTCGGTTAGGACATCTACTTTGTGCATGACACAAGTAATTCTTCCAACAATTGTTTACAGACAGATTATTTCACTTATAATTCACGGTATCACAATTCCAGTGGGTCATAAGTTTACATACTCTAAGTTGACTGTGCCTTTAAACAGCTTGGAAAATTCCAGAAAATTATGTTACGGCTTTAGAAGCTTCTGATATGCTAATTGACATCATTTGAGTCAATTGGAGGTGTACCTGTTGATGTATTTCAAGACCTCCACAAGTCTGGTTCATCTTGGGAGCAATTTCTTAGAATTTGTGGACATCTACAAATACCTAGGTGTCTGGTTAGACTGTAAACTCTCCTTCCAGACTCGTATTAAACATCTCCAATCCAAAATTTAATCTAGAATCGGCTTCCTATTTCGCAACAAAGCCTCCTTCACTCAAGCCGCCAAACATACCCTCGTAAAACTAACTATCCTACCGATCCTCGACTTCGGCGATGTCATTTACAAAATAGCCTCCAACACTCTACTCAGCAAACTGGATGCAGCCTATCACAGTGCTATCCGTTTTGTCATCAAAGCCCCATATACCACCCACCACTGCGACCTGTATGCTCTAGTCGGCTGGCCCTCGCTACATATTCGTTGCCAGACCCACTGGTTCCAGGTCATCTGTAAGTCTTTGCTAGGTAAAGCTCCGCCTTATCTCAGCTCACTGGCCACGATAACAACACCCACCAGTAGCACGCGCTACAGCAGGTATATCTCACTGGTCATCCCCAAAGCCAACACCTCCTTTGGCTGCTTTTCCATCCAGTTCTCTGCTGCCAATGACTGGAACGAATTGCAAAAATCGCTGAAGCTGGAGAGTTAAATTTCCCATATTTCGCTCACTAACTTCAAGCATCAGCTATCTGAGTAGCTAATCGATCGCAGCAGCTGTACATAGCCCATCTGTAAATAGCCCATCCAATCTACCTACCTCATACCCACATTGTTTTTATTTACTTTTCTGCTCATTTGCACACCAGTATTTCTACTTGCACATCATCATCTGCACATCTATCACTCCAGTGTTAATTTGCTAAATTGTAATTACTTCGCTACTATGACCTATTTATTGCCTTACCTCCTCAAGCCATTCGCACACACTGTATATAGACTTTCTTTTTTTTCCTAATGTGTTATTGACTGTACGCTTGTTTATTCCATGTGTAACTCTGTGTTGTTGTTTGTTGTTTGTCTTTGCTTTATCTTGGCCAGGTCGCAGTTGTAAGAGAGAACTTGTTCTCAACTAGCCTACCTGGTTAAAACTTCTTAGGGATCGGTGGAGTGTCCCACCTACGACAACATCCTGTGAAATGCAGAGCGCCAAATTCAAATTACAAAAATACTAATATTAAACATTCATGGAAATGCAAGTGTCATACATGATTCAATAGCTTAGAATCTTGGTAATCTAACAGCGTTGCTTTACGGCGATTTGATTGTCTGAGGACAGCGCCCCGCATACTTCCTCAATTAACATAATTTCATAACCAGCACAGGTGTCACAAAATTCAAAAATAGCGATAAAATAAATCACTTACCTTTGAAGATCTTCGTCTGGTTGCAATCCCACGGGTCCCAGGAACACACAGAATGGTCATTTTGTTCGATAAAGTCCCTCTTTATATCCCAAAAGCTCAGTTTGGTTTTGTTCAGTAATCCACCGTTCCACTCGTTCAATATACAAGACATAGAAAACGTAAAAAAGTTACCTATAAACTTAACCAAACAAGTCAAACAACGTTCTAATCAATCCTCAGGTACCCTAATATATAAATAAACAATAATATTTCTGACGGAAAATAGCCTGTTAAATAGAAAATCCTGTTGCCTATCCTGCTGCCTAGTCACTTTATCCCTACCTATATGTACATACAGTGCCTTCTGAAAGAATTTAGATCCCTTGACTTTTTCCACATTTTGTTACGTTACACCCTTATTCTAAAATAGATTTTTTTTTCTTCTCAGCAATCTACATACAATACCCCATAATGACAAAGCAAACAAGTTTTTAGACATTTTAGAAAATGTATTACAAATGAAAAATCTTATTTTCATAATTATTTAGACCCTTTGCTATGAGACTCGAAATTGAGCTGAGGTGCATCCTGTTTCCATTGATCATCCTTGAGATGTTTCTACAAGAACCCGATGGTCACTCTGACAGAGCTCCAGAATTACTCTGTAGAGATGGGAGAACCTTCCAGAAAGACAACAATCTCTGCAGCATTCCATCAATCAGGCTTTTATGGTAGAGTGGCCAGACGGAAGCCACTCCTCAGTAAAAGGCACATGACAACCAGCTTTGAGTTTGCCAAAAGGCACCTAAAGGACTCTCAGACCATGATAAACAACATTCTCTGGTCTGGTGAAACCAAGATTAAATTATTTGGCCTGAATGCCAAGCGTTACGTCTGGAGGAAACCTGGCAGCATCCCTACGGTGAAGCATGGTGGTGGCAGCATCATGCTGTGGGGATGGTTTTCAGCAGCAGGGACTGGTAGACTAGTCAGGATCGAGGGAAAGATGAACAGAGAAAAGTACAGGGAGATCATTGATAAAAACCTGCTCCACAGCGCTCCGGACCACAGACTGGGGGTGAAGGTTCACTTTCCAACAGGACAACAATCCTATGTCCTTGAGTGGCCCAGCCAGAGCCCGGACGTGAACCCGATCGTACATCTCTGGAGAGACCTGAAAATAGCTCTGCAGCGACGCTCCCCATCCAACCTGACAGAGTGTGCCAAGCTTGTAGCGTCATACCTAATAAGACTCGAGGCTGTAGTTACTGCCATAGGTGCTTCAACAAAGTACTGAGTAAAGGGTCAGAATACTTGTGTAAATGCTTTATTTACGTTTTTTTATTTTTAGTAAATTTCCCAACATTTGGGCTAAAATGGGGTATTGTGTGTATGATGAGGAAAATAGAATATGGCTGTAACGTAAGAAAATGTGGAAAAAGTCAAGGGGGCTGAATACTTTCCGAATGCACTGTAAATAAACTGAGATTAGGATCACTCCCTTTAAGAGTGTGCTCCTAATCTCAGCTCGTTACCTGTATAAAAGATACCTGGGAGCCAGAAATCTTTCTGATTGAGAGGGGGTCAAATATTTATTTCCCTCATTAAAATGCAAATCAATTGATAACATTTTTCACATGCGTTTTTCCTGATTTTTTTGTTGTTATTCTGTCTCTCACTGTTCAAATAAACCTACCATTAAAATTATAGACTGGTCATTTCTTTGTCAGTGGGCAAACGTACCAAATCAGCAGGGGATCAAATACTTTTTTTCCTCACTGTATATACAGTACCAGTCAAACGTTTGGATACAATTTTCTACATTGTATAATAATGGAGAACACATCAATACTATGAAATAACACATATGGAATCATGTAGTAATAAAAAAAGTGTTAAACAAATCTAAATATATTTTATATTTGAGATTCTTCAAAGTAGCCACCATTTGCCTTGATGACAGCTTTGAACAAACTTGGCATTCTCTCAACCAGCTTCACCTGGAATGCTTTTCCAATAGTCTTGAAGGAGTTTCCACATATGCTGAGCACTTGTTGACTGCTTTTTCCTTCACTCTGCGGTCCAACTCATCCTAAACCATCTCAATTGGGTTGAGGTCAGGTGATTGTGAAGGCCAGGTCATCTGATGCAGCGCTCCATCACTCTCCTTCTTTGTCAAATAGCCATTACATCGCCTGGAGGTGTGTTGGGTCAGAGTCCTGTTGAAAAACAAATGATAGTCCCACTAATCGCAAACCAGATGGGATTGCGTATCACTGCAGAATGCTGTGGTAGACATGCTGGTTAAGTGTGCCTTGAATTCTAAATAAATCACTGACAGTATTAAACTTAAAAAGTTATTGAAATGTTCTGCATTGACTGACCTTCATGTCTTAAAGTAATGATGGACTGTCGTTTCTCTTTGCTTATTTGAGCTGTTCTTGACATATAATGGACTTGGTCTTAGGGCTATCTTCTGTATACTACCCCTACCATGTCACAACACAACTGATTGGCTCAAACGCATTAAGAAGGAAAGACATTTCACAAATTAACAAGGCACACCTGTTAATTGAAATGCATTCCAGGTGACTAGCTCATGAAGCTGGTTGAGAGAATGCCAAGAGTGTGCAAAGCTTTCATCAAGGCAAAAGGTGGCTACTTTGAAGAATCTTAAATATTAAATACTTGACTGGTACTGTCAAAAATATAAACGCAATATGCAACAAGAGTTACAGTTCATATAAGGAAATCAGTCAATTTAAATTAATTCATTAGGCCCTAGTGTATGGATTTCACATGACTGGGAATGCAGTTACGCATCTGTTGGTCACAGATACCTTAAAAACAATTGGCGTCACAATGAGCCAGAATCTAGTCACGGTATCTCTGTGCATTCAAATTTCCATTGATAAAATGCAATTGTGTTCGTTGTCCGTAACTTATGCCTGCCCATATCATAACCCCACCGCCACCATGGGGCACTCTCTTCACAAAGTTGACATCAGCCAACCGCTCGCCCACACAACGCTATACATGTGGTCTGCGGTTGTGTGGCCGATTGGACGTACTGTATGGTAGAGAAATTAACATTAGATTGTCTGGCAAGAGCTCTGGTGGACATTCCTGCTCCCTCAAAATTTGTGCACAACATTTGAGAGAAATAAGCTTTTTGTGCGTATGGAAAATTACTGTGATTTTTTATTTCAGCTCATGAAACATGGGACCAGCACTTTACATGTTGCGTTTCTATTTTTTTTCAGTATATTTTGGCAACCCCACTGCAATTTGGGTTGCGACCTCAACTTCAAATATGACTGTTTTACAGGGACTATTCATTCTAGTAGTATACAATACATGTACATAATCTACACGGTCAAGGAATCAGATATTTACTACACACACATATGGACACATAAACAAACCAACACACATACACACAACACACATTTCTTGTAATGGGAGAGGAGGCATGGCCCATAACTTCATAGAAGGCACGTACTGTACCAGTCACAGAATTATCCCCATCCCGTACAGTAAGAGCATCACGTGCAAACACACACACACACTCCCTCTTTAGGATGGAGCCCCTGTCGATAGTATTTAAATCAGAAGGTGTGTGAAGGCAACTCCATTCTCTGGCCACCATCAAAAAGAGAGGTACATCTATATGTTATCATTATACTGTTTGTTATGTTATGACTATGTACTTTTAAATTATGCATGTTATTATACTGTAATGTTATATTATACATGTTATTATACTGTAAGGTCTTTTTTAAATGTTTTATCAAGCAAACATCATTGAGTAACTGCTACTAAATAATCCCCTAATGATGTTGTATTGTCTATTATAATGATGTTGTATTGTCTATCATAACAATGGTGTATTGTCTATCATAATTACATTTACATTTTAGCAGACACTCTTATCCAGAGCAACTTACCGGAGCAATTAGGGTTAAGTGCCTTGATCAAGGGCACATCGACAGATTGTTCACCTAGTCGGCTCGGGGGTTCAACCCGGGCAACCTTTACGGGTACTGGCACAACCTCTTAACCACTAGGCTACCTGCCGCTCCATGGCATGTTCTTTATCATAATGGGGTTGTATTGTCAATCATTCTCTCCTCAGTACATTGGTGGCAGCAGTGGGATCAGAGGCATCATGCCCATAGGAGGCACAGGGGCACATGCTCCCTCAAGATTTGTCCTGTAATAATAATTATAATAATATTTTTAGTTTTTATTAATTGTTGTTGTTTCTTTTTAAAACTACTAGCCACCTACCAATGTTATGAAGTTGGCTTTAGCTGGCCCAGATTTTCCAACCTCATAACTAGCTACCAAGAAGCCATTTCAGGCTACCAATCAGGTTAGAGTAGTTAGCTTGTGTAACTATCTTATCTGGCATGCCTGCTGCCAAGGTTGATAGACTTTGGAAAAGCAAGTAATAACTAAATGTACTGAATAAGACTCACATTCCTTTCAATATTTTACATAGATTTTAGCAGAGATGGAGAGAAGCATATTTTGTTTCTTTAAAATATAACCACCAGTCAGGACACAGACAGCTCAAGAGGAATGCTTAGATGTGCAGAGAAATGATTACGGCTCTAGATTGTAGGGAAAGCTGTTTCAGGTGTCTGAAAAATAAAATAATCTAGCCCCCCTCCAGACCACCCTCAAGTACTTTGTGCCCCCTCAGATTCTTTAGTGCATGATGCCCCTGGGTTGCTCCATACTATTCTCTCCTCAGTACATTGGTGGCAGAGGTGGGATCGCCCCATACTATTCTCTCCCCATACAGTATGCTCCCAAAGAACTACACGCGTGTGTCAGAGTTTGTGATCGTGGGCTTCCCGGGACTCCATCCATCCTTCTACCAGCTGGTGGCCTGGTTCTTCTTCTTCATCTATGTGACCACGGTGGTGGGGAACTTCCTGCTGGTGGTGCTGTTTGCCCTGGAGCGCAGCCTGCAGAAACCCATGTACATCATCATGCTCAGCCTGGCTCTGTCAGATATAGGTAAGATGCTCAGCCTGGTTCTGTCAGATATAGGCAGGATACTCAGCTGGGTTCTGTCAGATATAGGTAAGATAATCAGCCTGGTTCTGTCAGATATAGGTAAGATAATCAGCCTGATTCTGTCAGATATAGGTAAGATAATCAGCCTGGCTCTGTCAGATATAGGTAAGATGCTCAGCCTGGTTCTGTCAGATATAGGTATGACACTCAGCCTGGTTCTGTCAGATATAGGTAAGATAATCATCCTGGTAATGTTAGATATAGGTAAGATGCTCAGCCTGGTTCTGTCAGATATAGGTTAGATGCTCAGCCTGGCTCTGTCAGATATAGGTAAGAGACAGAAGTCATCATGACAGAAAGGTTATCCTGTTAAAATGTGTGGCTGTAAGGAGATGTTACCATGAACTTCCTGTTCAAATGTGTGGCTTGTTCTCCAATCTGCATAGCACCAAAATATTCACTAATCAATTGATTTATATAAATTTTAATTTTGTTATGTTGCGATGCTTGTACTTTCCCAGGCTTCTGCACCGTGGCCCTTCCAAAAGTGATAGCTCGGTACTGGTGGGACGATGCTGGCGTCTCTTTCTATCTTTGTCTGATACAGAAACAATTCATCCACTACTTTGGAGCGCTCACCTCTCTCATCATGATGACCATGGCTATGGACAAATACCTGGCTATCTGCTACCCTCTCAGGTAACATAGATCTACCTAACCCTAACCCTAACCCTAACATTCTCATCATGATGACTATGGCTATGGACCGATACCTGGCTATCTGCTACCCTCTCAGGTAACATAGATCTACCTCTTAGCTGGCATGCCTTCTGCCAAGGTTGGTAGACTTTAGAAAAGCAAGTAATAACCTTATGTACTGAATAGGACTCACATTCCTTTCAATATTCTGGACAAATACCTGGATATCTGCCTTACCATAACACTCTCATCATGATAACCATGACTATGGACCGATACCTGGCTATCTGCTACCCTCTCAGGTAACATCACCTAACCCTAACCCTAACCCTAACCCTTACCCTTACCCTTACCCTTACCCTTACCCTTACCCTTACCCTTAAAGACGAATAAGAAATAAAAGTAACAAATAATTAAAGAGCAGCAGTAAAATAACAATAGCAAAGCTATATACAGTGGGTACCAGTACAGAGTCAGTGAGCGGGGGCACCGGTTAGTCGAGGTAATTGAGGTAATATGTACATGTAAGTAAAGTGACTATGCATAGATAATGACTGAGAGTAGCAGCAGTGTAAAAGAGAGGGGGGGGCAGTGCAAATAGTCTAGGTAGTCATTTGATTAGATGTTCAGGAGTCTTATGGCTTGGGGGTGAAAGCTGTTTTGAAGCCTCTTGGCGTTCTCTTGTCATGTGGTAGCAGAGAGAACAGTCTATGACTACGGTGGCTGGAGTCTTTGACAATATTTAGGGCCTTCCTCTGACACTGCCTGGTATAGAGGTCCTGGATGGCAGGAAGCTTGGCCCCAGTGATGTACTGGGCCATACACACTACCCTCTCAAGCATCTTACGGGTGGATGCTGAGCATTTCCCATACCAGGAGGTGATGCAACCAGTCAGGATGCTCTCGATGGTGCAGCTGTAGAACTTCTTGAGGATCTGGGGACCCATGTCAAATCTTTTCAGTCTCCTGAGGGGGAAAAGGTGTTGGTGTGCCCTCTTCACGACTGTCATGGTGTGTTTGGACCATGACAGTTTGTTGGTGATGTGTACACCACGGATCTTGAAACTCTCAACCCGCTCCACTATAGCTCCGTCGATGTTAATGGGGGCCTGTTTGGCCCTCCTTTTCCTGTAGTCCACGATCAGCTTCTTTGTCTTGCTCACATTGAGGGATAGGTTGTTGTCTTGGCACGACATGATCAGGTCTCTGACCTCCTCCCTATAGGCTGTCTCATCGTTGTCGGTGATCAGACCTACCACTGTTGTGTCTTCAGCAAACGTAATGATGGTGTTGGAGACGTGCTTGGCCATGCAGTCATGGGTGAACAGGAGGGAACTAAGCACGCACCCCTGAGGGGCCCCAGTGTTGAGAATCAGCATAGCAGATGTGTTGTTGCCTCCCCTTACCACGTGGGGGCGGCAGTCCAGGACCCTGTTGCAGAGCGAGGTATTTAGTCCCAGGGTCCTTAGCTTAGTGATGAGCTTTGTGAGCACTATGGTATTGAACGCTGAATTGTAGTCAAAGAACAACCTTCTCACATAGATGTTTCTTTGTCCAGGTGGGAAAGGGCAGTGTGGAGTGTGATTGAGTTTGCGTAATCTGTGGATCTGTTGGGGCAGTAGGTGAATTGGAGTGGGTCTTGTGTTTCTTTGATGATGGTATTGTTGTGAGTCATGACCAGCCTTTCAAAGCACTTCATGGCTACCGACGTGAGTGCTATGGGGTGGTAGTCATTTAGGCAGGTTACATTTGCTTTCTTGATCACAGGGACTACAGTGATCTGCTTGAAACGTGTAGGTATTGCAGACTCGGTCAGGGAGAGATTGAAAATGTCAGTGAAGACACTTACCAGTTGGTCCTCGCATGCTCTTTGTACACATCCTGGTAATTCGTCTGGCCCTGCAGCCTTATGAATGTTGACCTGTTTAAAGGTCTTGCTCACATCGGCTATGGAGAGTGTGCACAAAAAGCTTATTTATCTCAGATTGTGTGCACAAATGTGTTTATATCCCAATTGGTGAGCATTTCTACTTTGCCAATATAGTCCATCCACCTGACAGGTGTGGCATATCACGGGTGCACATTGTGCTGGGGACAATATAAGGCCACTCTATGTGCAGCTTTGTCACACAGCAAAGTGCCATAGATGTCTCAAGTTTTTAGGGAGTGTGCAATTGGCATGCTTACTGCAGGAATTTCCACCAGAGCTGTTGCCAGAGAATTGATTGTTAATTTCTCTACCATAAGCAACCTACAAAGTTATTTTTGAGAATTTGGCAATACGTCTAACCGTACTCACAAACGCATATCAGGTGTAACCACGCCAGCCGAGGACCTCCACATCCGGATTCTTCACATGCGGGATCATCTGAGACCAGCCACCCAGACAACTGATGAAACTGAGGAGTATTTCTGTCTGTAATAAAGCCCTTTAGTGGGAAAAAACATATTCTGATTGGCTGGGCCTGCCCTCCCTCCCTCCCTCTCTACCAGGTACACTGAACTGATGACCAACAGGACCATGTCTCTCCTAACAGCCCTGTCCTGGGTGTCAGCCATGATATCTCCAGGCATCACCACCGTCCAGTCATTCCAGCTGCCTTTCTGTGGGCCCAACCGCATCATCCACTGCTACTGCGACACCACGTCTCTCAACCAGTCAGTGCCCGCATCCCAAATTGCTCCCTATTCACTTTAAAGTGCACTACTTTTGACACCTAGTGACTTTACTGTCTTATACTTGATGTACATACAGTATATGTCTTTTTTTAAATGATCAAATAAATTCAGTCAATCAACCAACCAACCACTCACTCACTCAACAGGCTGTCCTGTGCTGACATCTCGTCCCAGAGCAGAGTATCCTTCTCACTAGCCATGGTCGTCCTCTTCCTCCCCTTTGGCTTCATCGTCTTCTCCTATGTCAACATCATCGTCACCGTGATGCGCATGGCTAATGCACAGGTCAGAATTCCGGAGGTGTGGAGTATGGGGAGTGAAGGGGGACATGGTGGGAGGAGGGGTGTGGGTGCAGGGGTGACTGTGTGGGAGGAGGGGTGGGGGTGCAGAAGGGCTGTGAATGAAAGTTTACACAGGTCGAAATAAAAAAAATTGTAATCAAGCTGACAGTGACATTCAATGCTCTCCTCCTCTCACCCTTTCCCTTCGCTTGTGGACTTCAGTGCACAACACATCAGCTGGCTGTGACCAGGTGAAAAAAACTTCCCAAGCCACCCTTCATTTCATAACCGCTAACTGCTGCACACCGCCTACATCATTGTCACCATATTAGCCTATGTCATAGTCAACATAGCTACTAGAATTCACGTGTTAGTAAACCCGCTACAATCATGCACTACAGTGTACAGTCAGCAAGCAGTTTAGCAGTTACATCGGTGGGCCCCGGTAGCAAAAAATGTATAAGACCAAAAGGTTACCATGACTTGGAAGAGTTCCAGTGTTGGATAGCCATAGCCAGCTAGCTAACATAGCATCTCTCTTTGTTTGAGCCAGGTGTTTGAGTAGGCTAAACTAGCTAGCTGCATTTGCTAGCTAAGCAAGTAAAAGTGAAAATAATACAATGCAATATATTTAGCTCTCTCTCTTTCTTGCTTCTCCTTCATTTGTTCAAAACTGCTCAACTGTTGTCGTTCACTCTCTTTGAGTCAACTACTCACAACATTTTATGCACTGCAGTGCTAGCTAGCTGCAGCTTATGCTTTCAGTACTAGATTCATTCTCTGATCCTTTGATTTGATGGACAACGTCAGTTCATGCTGCAAGAGGACGTCCTCCAGGAGTTGTCATAATTACTGTGTAAGTCTATGGAAGTGGGTGAGAACCATGAGCTTCCTAGATTTTAGGAGGATGGAAACTAGCCGTCCTCCGGCTACACCCTGGTGGTACCCTACAAAGTGCTGTTGAGGCGACTGTAGACCATCATTACAAAACAGTGTGTTTTAATCAAATATTTGTTTTATCTTTTTTATGTTTTACTATTTTTATTTTTTTGAAATTAACTGAGGAGTGTGTTCCTCCCCATCCTTATCTGAGGAGCATCCTCTGCATTAAACCTGGACTGCCAGGTTCACCATTTCAGCTTTACACCAGACATTGCTTGTCCTGTCCTGTGTGTCCTTAATTTTAACTGCTCTCTCCTAACCCTAACCCACTGAGAACATCTCTCCCCTCTCTAACCCAGGGAAGGCTAAAGACCTTCTCTACCTGTGCTACTCAGGGCTGTATCATCCTTATTTACTACGTCCCCCGCTTCATAGTGAACGCCACACCCTACATCCCCAACCTGACCACGACCCCTGACCTCCGCATCGGCCTCGCCATTTTCTCGAGGTAGGTAGACCACAGGTTAGAGAGGTGGGCTGGGAACCCCATGGTTGCTAGTTCAAGTCCCGTGCCGGGCGATGCAAAAGTGTGGAATGATCTGGCTACATTTGTCAGATCATTACTGCCGTTGTGCCCTTGAGAAAGGCACTTATCCCAAAAAAAGCTATCCATCTAGGGGCTCCCCCGTCTGAACTAAACCCCTCCTGTCCCTGTCACCCTTCTCCTCCCCTCCTGTCTGTTTCTCCCCCTCCCCTCCTGTCCCCCTCTTCCCTTCCCTCCCCTCCTGTCCTTCTCTCACCTCCCATCCTGTCCCTTTCTTGCCCTCTCCCTTCTCCCCCCTGCCATCCAGAGTCGGTGGAAGACCTTCTCCTCCTGTAGTTCCCAGCTGTGTATCATCTCTCTGTACTACGTCCCCCGGTGCTGTGTCTACACCAGCAGCGTCATTAGCTTCTCCATCAGCCAGGACTTTGTTATGGGCCTAACCCTCCTCTACAGGCAGGTAGCTTAGAGGTTAGAGAAGCGGGCCAGCAACTGGAAGGTTGTCAGTTTGAATCCCATGTTTGACAGGGAAAATTTGGATGCCATCACCTGCAGTTGTGCCCTTGAGCAAGGCAATTAACCCCTAAACTCCTCACTGGGCACTACACTAGTAGCTGCTCATTGCTCCAGCCTCTGTGTGTGTGTGTGTGTCTTAATAAAGTATTCTTCTTCTACAGTCTGCTGCCGCCTCTCCTCAACCCCTTCATCTACTGCCTCCGTACCAAGGAGATCAAGGCTTCCCTGGCCAAGTGGGCCTACCGAGGGCAGTCCAACGCACATCACAAACCATCCATCCACCCTATAACCTGCTGACAGGCACTCAGGCAGCCTGCCGCTTATAAAATCACACAGGAGGCGTTATGACTGCACACTTCTCCTGTTCTCTCACCTATGAAGGAAGCCATTACCATAAAAGGTTGTCAAGTCATGCAGGTGTTGAGCTCCAGACCTGAATCATTTTAAACAGATCTGATGTTTTTTTACATTTCATTATTCAATATGGTAAACAATAAACTTTTACACTTGTTTTTGCTGTCTGGTAGTTTGCTTTTGTTCCCATATACTGAATGTGCTGTGAAAGAAGAGGCTACACCACATTCAGACAGCAACAATCATATCTTCATTTGAAATGTCACATCACTCAAATAATACTGATGTCATCAAATCACATTCATAAACGTTTTCATATCTGCAGTATAACCCCTAAACGGTCAACCCAGAATTGGTACATCATTTTTTTACTTTAAAATTAATGATATATAGCCATTGATTCTTGAAGAATATAACTTAGAAATGCCTCATGAGCTTAGTTCAACTGCCGTGCCCAATCAGAACCCAAAATAAAAGCTTGTTTTACTCCACATGTGTAAACAAAGTCAATGTAAATTAACACTGTATAGCTTCAAAAGATGGTTAAAACTATCCTTTTGATCTCATGGATGCACTATAAAGGGCTTGCTGTGAATTTGACAGTAACTTACAAGCAGCTCATTGGCAAGTAAGTTACTGTAGATCATATTGCAGTAAACCTTCTGTAATCTAAATGCTGTATCAAAGCAAGTACTGTGTAATGACCGGTGTTGGGGGTAACAAGTAATGTGTTACAGTATGTCATGACATGGCCCTTTCTGGGTATAGATCGTGGCATCCCCCTCTCTCCCCTACACCCAGGGTCTGTTCTCTCAGGTCTTAAATTCCTGGAGGAGCCTCTCTCGCACTGGCCATGCAGAAAGTGTCATTACTTCCGCTGAAGTCGGTCCCTCTCCTAGTTCGGGCGGCTACCGGCGGTCGACTTCACCGGAGTTCTAGCCACCACCGATCCATTTCTAATTTTCTGTTTGTCTTGTCTCATCCACACCTGGTTCCCATTTCCCTAATTACGTGTCCTTATTTAATCACTTCCCCCCTGGGTTTTGTCCGTGATTAGTTATCTGTACGTGTGGCTCCGTTGTGTTGTGAGCAGTGTGTTCACTACTGCTGTTGGTAGTTCTCTGGGCACCTGCCCAGAGAAGTTTTGTCGCATCTCCATTTTCCTGCGCTTGATTCCGAAAGACCTGCATCACAGAGCCTTTACAGAATCACGGACCTGAAATTATGGAATCAGCAGGAGAACACAGCCCTCCTCTTCATGTAGAGGAGCGCGTCCAGCAGCACGCGACCATGCTTCAACATCTGGGCACAGCAATGGATCGCCTGCTGCTGACCATGGAGCGATGGGAGAGAGGAGGGCTGCCAGCACCTCTATCATCACCACCACCTACCCCACTGGTCACCCCCCCTTCATCTGGTCCCAGTGGGATTAGGCTCTCGCTCCCGAGGGATTATGATGGGACGGCTGCCGGGTGCCAGGGGTTCTTACTACAGCTGGAGCTCTACCTGGCGACCGTCCACCCAGCTCCCTCGGGACGCGAGAGCGTGTCCACCCTCGTCTCCTGTCTGTCTGGGAAAGCCCTGGAGTGGGCCAACGCCGTATGGGGAGAACGTGACGTGGCGTTGGACCACTATGAGGAGTTCACTCGCCGTTTCCGGGCGGTTTTCGACCATCCACCTGAGGGGAGAGCGGCGGGTGAACGCCTCTTCCACTTACGACAGGGGACGAGGAGCACTCAGGATTTCGCCCCGGACTTCCGTACTCTGGCAGCGGGCGCGGGATGGAATGACAGGGCCCTGATCGACCATTACCGGTGTAGTCTGCGTGAGGACGTCCGTAGGGAGCTGGCCTGCAGGGACACTACACTCACGCTGGACCAGTTGGTGGACATGTCCATCCGACTGGACAACCTGCTGGCCACCCGCGGATGTCCGGATCGGGGCCTGTCAATTCCATCCTCCAGCCTCTCCGCTCCGACCCCTATGGAGCTGGGAGGTGCTGCGCTCAGGAGGGCCGGAGGAGGGGTCATTCCCTGCACCAGCTGTGGCCGCAGAGGACACACTGCTGGTCGGTGTTGGGGGAGCTCTTCAGGGAGTTGAGGTGACAGGCAGAGCACTCTTGTGTCCCCCCAGGTGAGTAGGCACCAGACTCACCCAGAGCCCTCTGTTGCTCACATGTTTTTGTTAAGTTTCCTGAGAGTTCCCCGCATTCCCAGCATAAGGCGCTAGTAGATTCAGGTGCAGCTGGGAATTTTATTGACCGTTCTTTTGTCCGTAGGTTAGGGATCCCCATTGTGTCTCTTGATGTGTCTTTCCCTGTGCATGCCCTAGATAGTCGACCCTTAGGGTCAGGGCTGATTAGGGAGGCCACAGCTCCAATAAGTATGGTGACGCAGGGGGGGTCATGAGGAGCATTTAAGTCTTTTCCTCATTGATTCTCCTGCATTTCCCGTGATGCTGGGCATACCCTGGTTGGCCTATCATGACCCCAATATTTCGTGGCAATAGAGGTCTCTCAAGGGGTGGTCACGAGGGTGCTCAGGGAGGTGTGTAGGTGTTTCCATCGGTGCGACTACGGTGAAGTGTCCAGACCAGGTCTCCACTGTGCACATCCCCTCTGAATATGCCGATTTGGCTCTCGCCTTCTGTAAAAAGTGGGCGACTAAATTACCACCCCATCGACGGGGGGATTTGCGATAAATCTCCTGGTAGACACAGCACTTCCCAGGAGTCACGTGTATCCTCTGTCACAGGAGGAGACGGCGGCTATGGAAACATATGTCTCCGAATCTCTGGGGCAGGGATACATACGGCCCTCCACTTCACCTGCCTCCTAGAGTTAATTTTTTGTGAAGAAGAAGGATGGAGGTCTGCGCTCGTGTATTGACTATTGGGGTATCAATCAGATCACTGTGAAGTACAGCTACCCGCTGCCTCTCATAGCCAGTGCGATCGAGTCAATGCACGGGGCGCGCTTCTTCACAAAATAGGATCTCAGGAGCGCTTACAACCTGGTGCGTATCCGGGAGGGGGACGAGTGGAAGACGGCATTTAGTACCACCTCAGGGCACTATGAGTACCTTGTCATGCCATACGGGTTGATGAATGCTCCATCAGTCTTCCAGGCCTTTGTTGACGAGATCTTCAGGGACCTGCATGGGCAGGGTGTAGTGGTGTACATCGATGACATTCTGATATACTCCGCTACACGTGCCGAGCATGTGTCCCTGGTGCGCAGGGTGCTTGGTCGACTGTTGGAGCATGACCTGTACGTCAAGGCTGAGAAATGTCTGTTCTTCCAACAGTCCGTCTCCTTCCTAGGGTACAGCATTTCCACGTCAGGGGTGGAGATGGTGAGTGTTTCTAAAATAATGCCAAGCCCACAATAACGGACCGCAATACAATAAACAAACACTCACAAACAAACATGGAACAGAAGGTTAAATAATGAAAAAGTCATTGTGGGATTGAAACCAGGTGTGTAAAACAAGGACAAAACCAATGGAAAATGAAAAGTGGCTCGGCGATGGCTACAAAATCAAATCAAATCAAATGTATTTATAAAGCCCTTCTTACATCAGCTAATGTCACATAGTGCTGTACAGAAACCCAGCCTAAAACCCCAAACAGCAAGCAATGCAGGTGTATAAGCACGGTGGCTAGGAAAAACTCCCTAGAAAGGCCAAAACCTTGGAAGAAACCTAGAGAGGAACCAGGCTGTGAGGGGTGGCCAGTCCTCTTCTGGCTGTGCCGGGTGCAGATTATAACAGAACATGGACAAGATTTTAAAATGTTCATAAAACAGGCAGAACAGTTGAAACTGGAGAAGCAGCACGGCCAGGTGGACTCGGGACATCAAGGAGTCATCAGGCCAGGTAGGCCTTGAGGAATGGTCCTAATGCTCAGGTCCTCCGAGAGAGAGAGAGAAGAAAAAAAGAAAGAGAGAGAGAGATAATTAGAGAGAGCATACTTAAATTCACACAGGACACCGGATAAGAGAGGAGAAATACTCCAGATATAACAGACGGACCCTAGCCCCCCGACACATAAACTACTGCAGCATAAATACTGGGGGCTGAAACAGGAGGGGTCGGGAGACACTGTGGCTCCGTCCGACGATACCCCCAGACAGGGCCAAACAGGCCGGATATAACCCCACCCACTCTGCCGAAGCACAGCCCCCACACCACTAGAGGGATATCTTCAACCACCAACTTACCATCCTGAGACAAGGCCGAGTATAGCCCACAAGATCTCCGCCACGGCAC
>QNTS01004293.1:28617-45514 GCA_003317085.1 Hucho hucho | reverse complement strand
CTCTCTCTCTGTGTGTGTGTGTGTGTGTGTGTGTGTGTGTGTGTGTGTGTGTGTGTGTGTGTGTGTGTGTGTGTGTGTGTGTGTGTGTGTGTGTGTGTGTGTGTGTGTGTGTCTTAATAAAGTATTCTTCTTATTCTACAGTCTGCTGCCGCCCCTCCTCAACCCCTTCATCTACTGCCTCCGTACCAAGGAGATCAAAGCTTTCCTGGCCAAGTGGGCCTACCGAGGGCAGTCCAACGCACATCACAAACCCTCCATTCACCCCATAGCCTGCTGACAGGCACTCAGGCAGCCTGCCGCTTATAAAATCACACAGGAGGCGTTATGACTGCACACTTCTCCTGTTCTCTCACCTATGAAGGAAGCCATTGGCCAAAAGGTCATCTGGTCATGCAGGTGTTGAGCCCCAGACCTGAATCATTTTAAACAGATCTGATATGTTTTTTACATTTCATTATTCAATATGGTAAACAATAAACTTTTACACTTGTTTTTGCTGTCTGGTAGTTTGCTTTTGTTCCCATATACTAAATGTGCTGTGAAAGAAGAGGCTACACCACATTCAGACAGCAACACTCATATCTTTATTTGAAATGTCACATCACTCAAATAAGACTGATGTCATCAAATCACATTGATAAACGTTTTCATACCTGTAGTTTAACCCTTAAAGGGGCAATCCAGAATTGGTACATCATTTTTTTCACTTTAAAATTAATGATATATAGCCATTGATTCTTGAAGAATATAACTTAGAAATGCCTCATGAGCTTAGTTCAACTGCCGTGCACCTTCAGAACCCAAAATAAAAGCTTGTTTTACTCCACATGTGTAAACAAAGTCAATGTAAATAAACACTGTATAGTTTCAAAACATGGTTAAAAGTATACTTTTGATCTCATGGATGCACTGTAAAGGGGTTGCTGTGAATTTGACAGTAACTTACAAGCAGCTCATTGGCAAGTAAGTTACTGTAGATCATATTGCAGTAAACATACTGTAATCTAAATGCTGTATCAAAGCAAGTACTGTGTAATGACCGGTGTTGGGGGTAACCAGGAATGTGTTACAGTAATACATTACTTGTATGCTTCATTCTACAGCTAGAGGACTCCTGATATCTCCAGGAGTGATAAGTATAATTTTTGTCTTCAACTGTTGTCTAGTAGTGTCTTTTTTCTAGCTAGGGCCATCTACATTAAGTGCTGCCTGTCTTGGTGTGTTTTAACTGCTGATTGCTCATAACTTGCAGATAGTAGTTGACACATCAATCAGATTTAAGGTGCAGGGCAATTTGTGACTTGTTTTGGTAAGAATGTTCTGCCGAGTTGTTCTGTAGAGTATCTTATCTAGTTATTTTCTGATGATCACATTTTTTCTGGCAACTACGTGAGTGTTTTCTATACCTGTTGGCTCGTCTCCCTGTAGGCTTACAGACGCGCCCCACCCCCTGGCTGCAAGCCTTCTAATTTAGTGTACCCTGCACACACAACCCATGTGAAATTCTGGGTCTCTGCCAACATTTTCAACTGCCTATCTGCAGTCAAGAATGCTGACTTCATCTCAGCCTATGCTGCACTTCAGTCCGTTGACTTTTTGGCACTGAGGGAGACAATGATCACCCCAGAGAACACTGCTACTCCAGCTGCTCTCTCGTCATCTGACTAGGTTTTCTCTCATTGTCCGAGAGCATCTGGTCGTCACGGTGGTTTTTGTTGTCATCTATCGCCCACTAGGTGCCCTTGGAGAGTTCCTCAATGAGCTTGACACCTTGATAAACTCATTTCCTGACGATGGCTCAGCACTCTTTGTACTTGGCGACTTCACCCTCCCAACATCGATTCTTTCCAACTCTCTCTTTCCCCTCCTTGCCTCTTTTGACCTGACCCTTTCCCAATCCCCTCCACCTCACAAGGTGGGTAATACACTTGACCTCATCTTTACTAGAGACTGTTCTACTAATCATCATTAGTAGAACAGTCTCTAGTAAACATCATTTACATTTGGCAGCAATTACAGACTTGAGTATTATTGGGTGCTACAAGCTTGTTACACCTGTATTTGGGGAGTTTCTCCTGTTCTTCTCTGCAGATCCTCTCATGCTCTGTCAGGTTGGATGGCTCACATTGCTGTACAGCTATTTTCAGGTCTCTCCAGAGATGTTTGATCAGTTCAAGTCTGGGCTCTGGCTGGGCCACTCAAGGACATACAGAGACTTGACCCGAAGCCACTCCTGCACTGTCTTGGCTGTGTGCTTGGGTCATTGTCCTGTTGGAAAGTGAACCTTCGCCCCAGTCTTCATCAAGGATCTCTCTGTACTTTGCTCTGTTCATCTTTGCCTCGATCCTGACTAGTCTCCCAGTCGCTGCTGCTGAAAAACATCCCCACGGGCCAAAGAGTTCAATCCTGGTTTCATCAGACCAGAGAGCCTGATCTCATGGTCTGGGAGTCTTTAGGTGCCTTTTGGCAAACTCCAAGCGGACTGTCTTGTGCCTTTTACTGAGGAGTGGGGGGGGGGGGCTGACTTAACTGAAATCCACGTCATCAGCACCCGGGAGCAGTTGTTGTTGGGGGTTAACTGACTTGCTCACGAACATTCTACAAACAATTGTCTGTGGAGATTGCATGGCTGTGTGCTCGATTTTATACTCCTGTCAGCAACGGGTGTTGCTGAACTTGCCGAATCCACCAACTTTAAGGGGTGTCCACATACTTTTGTACAAAAATACAGAGAACGATACAGAGAACTTGCGTAGCACTAGAGAGGGGTGGCCAGAGATGAAAACTTTCTGTGATCGACATCATGAGTAATGTGACAATGATGACATCAACAGGGTGGAGGTCTCTGATTGGCTGTTGGCTGTCTTGTAAGAGGGCATGTTGGGTATAAAGTTGGGAGGTACAGAGCAGCTAACGCCACACACCTCTGGGGCCACTGGTTGGGAAGAAGGTAAGGATGGACAGAGAGCGCGAGCGCGAGAGAGAGAGAGAGAGATATTCCAGGGTCTTCAACATCTCTCTTTTATGTAACTATTTCTCACTATCTTTCTATTACTCTCTCCATCTTAGGAGTCAAGGAAAGAGAGAGAGAGATCATCCAAGGTCTTCAAAATCTCTCTCTTTTATGTAACTCTCTAACTATCTCTCTATTACTCTCTCCGTCTTAGGAGTCAAGGAAGGAGAGAGAGAGATCATCCAAGGTCTTCAACATCTCTGTATTTTATGTAACTCTCTCTCTCACTATCTCTCTATTACTCTCTCTATCTTAGGAGGTAATGATGGAGAAATGTAAGGTCTCCAGGATCTCTCTCTTTTATGTAAATGTTCACCTCTCTCTTTTACTCTCCATCTTATGTGGAGGAAAGGATGGAGAGATTTAGGGTCTCCAGGATCTTTCTCTTTCTCTTTGAGTAGCTCTCTCTCTCTCTCACTCACTATCTCTCTCTCTAACCTAGGAGGTAATGATTATAAGAGGCTTTATCTCTCCTCCACCATCCCCCCCCACCTTCCCCAGTACAGTATGTTTGAGGTGAATGAGAACTACACGCGTGTGTCAGAGTTTGTGATCGTGGGCTTCCCGGGACTCCATCCATCCTTTAACCAGCTGGTGGCCTGGTTCTTCTTCTTCATCTACATGACCACGGTGGTGTGGAACATCCTGCTGGTGGTGTTGTTTGCCCTGGAGCGCAGCCTGCAGAAACCCATGTACATCATCATGCTCAGCCTGGCTCTGTCAGATATAGGTAAGATACTCAACCTGGTTCGTCAGATATAGGTAAGATACTCAGCCTGGTTCTGTCAGATATAGGTAAGATACTCAGCCTGGATCTCTCAGATATAGGTAAGATGCTCAGCCTGGTTCTGTCAGATATAGGTAAGATACTCAGCCTGGTTCTGTCAGATATAGGTAAGATTCTCAGCCTGGATCTCTCAGATATAGGTAAGATGCTCAGCCTGGTTCTGTCAGATATAGGTAAGATACTCAGCCTGGTTCTGTCAGATATAGGTAAGATACTCAGCCTGGTTCTGTCAGATATAGGTAAGATACTCAGCCTGGTTCTGTCAGATATAGGTAAGATACTCAGCCTGGCTCTGTCAGATATAGGTAAGATGCTCTGCTTGGTTCTGTCAGATATAGGTAAGAGACAGAAGTCATCATGACAGAAAGGTTATCCTGTTAAAATGTGTGTTTGTAAGGACATGTTTCCATGAACTTCCTGTTCAAATGTGTGGCCTGTTCTCCAATCCGCATAGCACCAAAAAATTCACAAATCAATTGATTTATATTCATTTTAATTTTGATATGTTGTGGTCCATATCCCAGGCGTCTGCACGGTGGCCCTTCCCAAAGTGATAGCTCGGTACTGGTGGGACGACGCTGGCATCTCTTTCTATACGTGTCTGATACAGAAACAACTCATCCACTACTTTGGAACGCTCACCTCTCTCATCATGTTGACCATGGCTATGGACCGATACCTGGCTATCTGCTACCCTCTCAGGTAACATCAATCTACCTAACCCTAACCCTAACCCTAACCTTAACTCATAAGAGTCTAAGGCCTGTCTAAGCTATATTGAACTGTTTTAAGAAGGTCATACCAAGGATCAATTTACATTTTGATTTTGAATTTTAAGACACCTTGAAACATCATAATATATATATATTTTTTTATGTGATGAAAAAATAGTTTTGGCCTTACTGTTATTAGCCCATACAAACACATTGAATAACAGATTCACTACATGGAACAACAGACAATCCTTACTGTTATTAGCCCATACAAACGCATTAAATAACAGATTCACTACATGGAACAACAGATAGTCCTTACTGTTATTAGCCTATATAAAGAGGCCAACAGGTAGTCTAGTGGTTAGAGCGTTGGACTTATATCTGGAAGGTTGCAAGTTTGAAACCCCGAGCTGACAAGTAAAAAATCTGTCGTTCTGCTCCTGTTAACCCACTGTTCCCCGGGCGCCGAAGATGTGGATGGTGATTAAGGCTTCCCCCCGCACCTCTCTAATTCAGAGGGGTTGGGTTAAATTCGGAAAACATATTTCAGTTGAAGGCATTCAGTTGTACAACTGACTAGGTATCTCCCTTTCATTGAATAACAGATTCACTACATGGAACAACAGATAGTCATTACTGTTATTAGCCTATATAAATGCATTAAATAACAGATTCACTACATGGAACAATGGAGAGTCCCCCCCAAAAAAGTGTCTTAGAGATTTAAGAAAGATCAGACAACATTTTTATATTATTTTTTCAACATGTATTTATTATTATTTTTGTCACTAAAAAGTTTCCATATATAATTCCATAATTGTTATGGAACCAGGGGACCTTCAGACAAGTCTTGTGAGGCCTGTGGGCGTCCTAGAGAAAACAACTGACATGTACATGTTCCTGAGAGTCTCACCTTTACACAGATTAGTGTGTAGCCCAAACTGTTCACCCCCTACAGACAGAAGTTGGCAGATCGGCTGTACCGACTTCAGACTAGTCCCAAGTCGGAGAACACCACCTTATTCGTGAGAGTCTCATCTTTCAAATCAAATCAAATGTTATTTGTCACATGCGCCGAATACAACAACTGTAGACCTTACAGGGAAATTATTACTCACAAGATAAAGTATAAAGTAACAAATAATTAAAGAGCAGCAGTAAAATAACAATAGTGAAGCTATATACAGGGGGACCAGTACAGAGTCAGTGAGCGGGGGCACCGGTTAGTCGAGGAAATTGAGGTAATATGTACATGTAAGTAGAGTTATTAAAGTGACTATGCATAGATAATAACAGAGAGTAGCAGCAGTGTAAAAGAGGGGGGGGGGGGCAGTGCAAATAGTTGAAGTAGCCATTTGATTAGATGTTCAGGAGTCTTATGGCTTTGGGGTAGAAGCTGTTTTGAAGCCTCTTGGACCTAGACTTGGCGTTCCGATATCTCTTGTCATGCGGTAGCAGAGAGAACAGTCTATGACTAGGTTGGCTGGAGTCTTTGACAATATTTAGGGCCTTCCTCTGACACCGCCTGGTATAGAGGTACTGGATGGCAGGAAGCTTGGCCCCAGTGATGTACTGGGCCGTGCACACTACCCTCTCTAGCACCTTACGGGCGAATTCCGAGAAGTTGCCAAACCAGGAAGTGATGCAACCAGTCAGGATGCTCTCGATGGTGCAGCTGTAGAACTTTTTGAGGATCTGGGGACCCATGCCAAATCTTTTCAGTCTCCTGAGGGAGCGTGCCCTCTTCACGACTGTCTTGGTGTGTTTGGACCATGATAGTTTGTTGGTGATGTGTACACCACTAATCTTAAATCTCTCAACCCTCTCCACTACAGCCCCGTCGATGTTAATGGGGGCCTGTTCGGCCCTCCTTTTCCTGTAGTCCACGATCAGCTCCTTTGTCTTGCTCACATTGAGGGATAGGTTGTTGTTGACCAAGTTGCAGAGCGAGGTATTTAGTCCCAGGGTCCTTAGCTTAGTGATGAGCTTTGTGAGCACTATGGTGTTGAACGCTGAGCTGTAGTCAATGGACAGCATTCTCACATAGATGTTCCTTTGTCGAGGTGGGAAAGGGCAGTGTGGAGTGTGATTGAGATTGCGTAATCTGTGGATCTGTTGGGGCAGTATGCGAATTGGAGTGTGTCTAGGGTTTCTTTGATGATGGTGTTGATGTGAGTCATGACCAGACTTTCAAAGCACTTCATGGCTACCGACGTGAGTGCTACGGGTTGGTAATAATTTAGGCAGATTACATTTGCTTTCTTGATCACGGGGACTACAGTGATCTGCTTGAAACATGTAGGTATTGCAGACTCGGTCAGGGAGAGTTTGAAATAGTCAGTGAAGACACTTGCCGTTTGGTCCGCGCATGCTCTGAGTACACATCCTGGTAATTCGTCTGGCCTTATGAATGTTGACCTGTTTAAAGGTCTTGCTCACATCGGCTATGGAGAGCGTGCACAAAAAGCTTATTTCTCTCAGATTTTGTTTACATCCCGATTGGTGAGCATTTCTACTTTGCCAATATAGTCCATCCACCTGACAGGTGTGGCATATCAGGAAGCTGATTAAACAGCATGATCATTACACAGGTGCACATTGTGCTGGGGTCAATATAAGGCCACTCTAAGATGTGCAGCTTTGTCACACAGCAAAATGCAATAGGTGTCTCAAGTTTTGAGGGAGTGTGCAATTGGCATGCTTACTACAGGAATTTCCACCAGAGCTGTTGCCAGGTAATTGATTGTTAATTTCTCTACCATAATCCACCTCCAAAGTAGTTTTAGAGAATTTGGCAATACGTCTAACCATACTCACAAACGCAGACCAGGTTTAACCACGCCAACCCAGGACCTCCACATCTGGCTTCTTCACCTGCGGGATCGTCTGAGACCAGCCACCCAGACAACTGATGAAACTGAGGAGTATTTCTGTCTGTAATAAAGCCCTTCCGTGCAGAAAACATATTCTGATTGGCTGGGCCTGCCTCCCCAGTGAGTGGACCTGGCTCCCAAGTGGGTGGGCCTATGCCCTCCCATGCCCACCCGTGGCTGCGCCCCTGCCCAGTCATGTGAAAAGCATAGATTAGGGCCTAATGAATTTATTCCAATTGACAAATGTTCTTATATGAACTGTAACATTTTTGAAATTGTTGCATTTTGCGTTTATATTCTTGTTCAGGCAACTCACAGAAAACTCTCTGTCTCTTTCTCTCTTTCTCACCCCCTATCCCACCCATCTCTCCCCTCTCCCACCCCTCTCCCCCCTCACACTTTCCCCCTCCCTCTCTACCAGGTACACAGAGCTGATGACCAACAGGACCATGTCTCTCCTTACAGCCCTGTCCTGGGTGTCAGCCATGATAGTTCCAGGCATCACCACCATCCAGACATCCCAGATGCCTTTCTGTGGGCCCAAACGCATCATCCACTGCTACTGCAACACCGTGTCTCTCAACCAGTCAGTGCCCGCATCCCAATTTGCTCCCTATTCACTTTAAAGTGCACTACTTTTGACCCCTAGTGACTTTACTGTCTTATACTTGATGTACATACAGTATATGTCTTTTTTTAAATGATCAAATAAATTCAGTCAACCAATCAACCAACCAACCACTCACTCACTCACTCACTCACTCAACAGGCTGTCGTGTGCTGACATCTCGTCCCAGAGCAGAGTATCCATCTCACTATCCATGTTCGTCCTCCTCCTACCCTTCGGCTTCATTGTCTTCTCCTATGTCAACATCATCGTCACCGTGATGCGCATGGCTAATGCACAGGTCAGAATTCCGGAGGTGTGGAGGGTGGGGGTGGGGAGTGCAGGGGGGCTGGGTGGGAGGAGGGGTAAGGGGTGAGGGGTGGTGGGTGTGTGACCCCACCACTAAATGTTTATGAGCATGACCTTATTTCTATTTCAAGCTCAATGTAACATCCATAGGTTTAGGCTACTCCACATGATACTCTAATTTTCCCTATACCCAATGTGAGGTTGCTACAACATAGCCTATGAATGAAAGTTTACACAGGTTGAGAGTAAAATTGGAGTAATCAAGCTGACAGTGACATTCAATACTACCTTGCACACTCTTGCCTGCGTCTAGTTGATCTAGGGTGTAATCATTAGTCCAACCGTTGTAAACGAGAGTATCTATTGGAAAAATTCAGGTATATTTATCCCCATTTCTTCCATTTACTTCCGTTTAATAAATGTTTTTCAACAGATTCGGCGGAATGAATACATCCCTGATGACACGCAAACACAATTAACTTTCATAGCAGCCACATACAAACAGCATGATCACTTTGCTCGTTGTATAATTCCTTCTCGCATCTACGTGCTCTCCTCCTCTCACCTTTTCCCTTCACTTGTGGACTTCAGTGCACAACACATCAGCTGGCTGTGACCAAGCAAAAAAACGTTTCCAAGCCACCCTTCATTTCATAACCGCTAACTGCTACACACCGCCTACATCATTGTCACCATATTAGCTAATGTCATAGTCAACATAGCTACTAGAATTCACGCATTAGTAAACCCGCTACAATCATGCACTACAGTGTACAGTCAGCAAGCAGTTTAGCAGTTACATCGGTGGGCACCGGTGGCAATAAATTAATAAGACCAAAAGGTTACCTTGACTTGGAAGAGCTCCAGTGTTAGATAGCCATAGCCAGATAGGTAACATAGCATCTCTCTTTGTTTGAGCCGGGTGTTTGAGTAGGCTAAACTAGCTAGCTGCATTTGCTAGCTAAGTAAGTGAAAGTGAAAAAAATACAATGAAATATAGCTAGCTCTCTCTCTCTCTCTCAACTATTGTCTTTCTCTCTCTTTGAGTCAACTACTCACCACATTTTATGCACTGCAGTGCTCGCTAGCTGTAGATTATGCTTTCATTACTAGATTCATTCTCTGATCCTTTGATTTGGTGGACAATGTCAGTTCATTCTGCAAGAGGACGTCCTCCAGGAGTTGTCAATATTACTGTGTAAGTCTATGGAAGGAGGTGAGAACCATAAACTTCATAGATTTTGTATTCAAGTCAATGTACCCAAAGGAGGACGGAAACTAGCCGTCCTCCGGCTACACCCTGGTGCTACCCTACTAAGTGCTGTTGAAGCTACTGTAGACCTTCATTACAAAACAGTGTGTTTTAATCAAATATTTTCTGACGTGAACATATTTACCTCAGTTTTATCTAAAAAGTATAACTTTTTTTATGTTTCACTATTTTTTTTTTCTGAAATTAACTGAGGAGTATGTTCCTCCCCATCCTCATCTGAGGAGCCTCCTCTGCACCAAACCTAGACTGCCAGGTTCACCATTTCAACCATTACATCACACATTGCTTGTCCTGTCCTGTCTGTGTCCCTAATTTGAACTACTCTCTCCTAACCCTAACCCACTGAAAACATTTCTCCCCTCTCTAACCCAGGGCAGGCTGAAGACCTTGTCTACCTGTGCTACTCAGGGCTGTCTCATCCTTATTTACTACATCCCCCGCTTCGTAGTGAACGCTACACCGATCATCCCCAACCTGAACATGAGCCCTGACCTCCGTATCGGCCTCGCCCTTTTCCACAGGTAGGTAGACCACAGGATAGAGAGATGGGCTAGGAACCCCATGGTTGCTAGTTCAAGTCCCGGGCCGGGCGATGCAAAAGTGTGGAATAAACTGGCTGTTTTGTCAGATCATTACTAGATTACTACCACTGCAGTTGTGCCCTTGAGAAAGGCACTTATCCCAAAAACAGCTATCCATCTATGGGCTCCCCTGTCTGAACTAAACCCCTCCTGTCCCTGTCTCCCTTCTCCCCCTCCCCTGCATTCCTGTCCCCCTCCTGTCCCTCTCTTCCCTCCCGTCCTGTCCTGTCCCTTTCTCGACCCCTCTCCCTTCTCCCTCCTGCAATCCAGAGTCGACCTTCTCCACCTGTAGTTCCCAGCTGTGTATCATCTCTCTGTACTACGTCCCCCGGTGCTGTGTCTACACCAGCAGCGTCATTAGCTTCTCCATCAGCCAGGACTTTGTTATCGGCCTAACCCTCCTCTACAGGCAGGTAGCTTAGAGGTTAGAGAAGCGGGCCAGCAACCAGAAGGTTGTCAGTTTGAATCCCATGTTTGACAGGGNTAAACTCCTCACTGGGCACTACACTAGTAGCTGCCCATTGCTCCAGCCTATGTGTGTGTGTGTGTGTGTGTGTGTGTGTGTCTTAATAAAGTATTCTTCTTATTCTACAGTCTGCTGCCGCCTCTCCTCAACCCCTTCATCTACTGCCTCCGTACCAAGGAGATCAAAGCTTTCCTGGCCAAGTGGGCCTACCGAGGGCAGTCCAACGCACATCACAAACCCTCCATCCACCCCATAGCCTGCTGACAGGCACTCAGGCAGCCTGCCGCTTATAAAATCACACAGGAGGCGTTATGACTGCACACTTCTCCTGTTCTCTCACCTGTGAAGGAAGCCATTGGCTGAAAGGTCATCTGGTCGTGCAGGTGTTGAGCTCCAGACCTGAATAATTTTAAACCAATCTGATATGTTTTTTACATTTCATTATTCAATATGGTAAACAATAAACTTTTACACTTGTTTTTGCTGTCTGGTAGTTTGCATTTGTTCCCATATTCTGTATGTGCTGTGAAAGAAGAGGCTACACCACATTCAGACAGCAACAATCATATCTTCATTTGAAATGTCAGAAATCACATTTGATACCTTTTCATATCTGCAGTATAACCCTTAAAGGGGAAATCCAGAATTGGTACATCAATAAATTATATATAGCCATTGATTCTTGAAGAATATAACTTAGAAATGCCTCATGAGCTTAGTTCAACTACCGTGCCCCGTCAGAACCCAAAATAAAAGCTTGTTTTACTCCACATCTGTAAACAAAGTCAATGTAAATAAACACTGTATAGTTTCAAAACATGGTTAAGACTATACTTTTGATCTCATGGATGCACTGTAAAGGGGTTGCTGTGAATTTGACAGTAACTTACAAGCAGCTTATTGGCAAGTAAGTTACTGTAGATCATATTGCAGTAAACCTACTGTAATCTAAATGCTGTATCAAAGCAAGTACTGTGTAATGACCGGTGTTGGGGGTAACCAGGAATGTGTTACAGTAATACATTACTTGTATGCTTCATTCTACAGCTAGAGGACTCCTGATATCTCCAGGAGTGATAAGTATAATTTTTGTCTTCATCTGTTGTCTAGTAGTGTCTTTTTTCTAGCTAGGGCCATCTACATTAAGTGCTGCCTGTCTTGGTGTATTTTAACTGCTGACCGCTCATAACTTGCAGACAGTTTTTGACACATCAATCAGGTTTAAGGGGCAGGGCAATTTGTGACTTGTTTTGGTAAGACTGTTCCGCCTAGTTCTGTAGCCGAGTGACTCATATCGAGCTTACAGAACAGGGCTGAGGGCAGCTGAGCAAAAATGTTGAATAACTAAACTTCCAGAGGACCTATCATCCTTTCACTCCTTCCTCTCTACCTTCTCTTCCTCTGTTTCCACTACTAAAGCCACTTCCTATCACACTTAATCAGGGTAAGGTGACCGGAAACATGACTGAATACAAACAATGTAGCTATTCCCTCCACAAGGCAATCAAACAAGCTAAGCTTCAGTATAGAGACAAAGTAGAGTCGCAATTCAACGGCTCAGACGCGAGAGGTATGTGGCAGGGTCTACAGTCAATCATGGACTACAAAAAGAAAACCAGCCCCATCTCGGACCACGATGTCTTGCTCCCAGACAAACTAAACAACTTCTTTCCTCGCTTTGAGGACAATACAGTGCCACCTACACAGCCCGCTACCAAAACCTGCGGGCTCTCCTTCACCGCAGCCAACGTGAGTAAAATATTCAAATGTGTTAACCCTCGCAAGGCTGCCGGCCCAGATGGCATCCCTGGCCACGTCCTCAGAGCATGCGCAGACCAGCTGGCTGGTGCGTTTACAGACATATTTAATCAATCCCTTAACCCAGTCTGCTGTTCCCACATGCTTCAAGAGGGCCACCATTGTTCCTGTTCCCAAGAAAGCTAAGGTAACAGAGCTAAATGACTATCGCCCCGTAGCACTCACTTCCGTCATCATGAAGTGCTTTGAGAGACCAGTCAAGGATCATATCACCTCCATCCTACCAAACACCTTAGTCCTTGCCTACAGAGGGGCAAAAGAAACTGCCCCTCCCTACCTTCAGGCTATGCTCAAACCCTACACCCCAACCCGAGCACTCCGTTCTGCCACCTCTGACCTCTTGGCCCTTCCACCCTTACAGGAGGACCTCTCCCGCTCAGCCCAGTCCAAGCTCTTCTCTGTCCTGGAACCCCAATGGTGGAACCAGCTTCCCTCTGAAGCTAGGACAGCAGAGTCCCTGCCCATCTTTTGAATGCATCTGAAACCCTACCTCTTCACAGAGAATCTTAAATAATCCCCCTCCTCAACTCACCCCCCCTTTCCTGACTCAACACTTGACACCCTCACCTTTCTAGCTCTGACTAACTACTTTATTGAGGTTTAGTATACTTACTATGCCTGTGATGTGTGGTTGTCCCATCTAGCTATGAATACACTAAGTCACTCTGTATAAGAGGGTCTGCGAAATTACTCAAATTGAATTTAGCAGAGTAATATAACATGCAGTGTGTTTGGAAAGTATTCAGACCCCTTGACTTTTTACAAATTTTGTTAGGTTACAGCCTCTGTGATGCCGGTAAGGCAGAGTCAGGCACAGGACAACAAAAATGAGTGTTCATAAACTTTACTCAAAAATATACCATCACTCGAACACGGAAACAAAATATAACAATCACGCACAAAAACATGGGGGAAACATGTAATCATGGGAATGTAAACCAGGTGTGAAAAAAGAAGACAAAACCAACGGAAAATGAATTTTGGATAGGTGGCGGCTAGAAGACCTGTGACGTCGACCGCCGAAAGCCACCCGAACAAGGAGAGGGACCAACTTCGGCTGAAGTTGTGACAGTACCCCCCCGTGTGCCGACAACGGCCTCAGGGACGACCCGGAGGACGATGCGCAGGGCGATCCGGGTGGAGACGGTGAAACTCCCGCAGCAACGAAGGGTCTAGGATGTCTCCCACCGGCACCCAGCATCTTTCCTCCGGACCGTACCCCTCCCACTCCACGAGGTCCATGATGGCTCGAACAGTATACGCCGGGGCCCCCTCGATGTCCAGAGGAGGCAGAGGAACCTCCAGCACCTCAGACTCCTGGTGTGGACCAGCCACCACCGGCCTGAGGAGAGACACATGGAACGAGGGGTTAATACGGTAATCTGGGGGAAGCTGTAACCTATAACATACCTTGTTCAATCTCCTCAGGACTTTAAAGGGCCCCACATACCGCGGACCCAGCTTCCGGCAGGGCAGGCGGAGGGGCAGGTTTCGGGTCGGGAGCCAGACCCTGTCCCCCGGTGCGAATACCGGGGCCTCACTGCGGTGGTGGTCGGCGCTCACCTTCTGCCGCCTCACTGCTCGTTGAAGGGGCACATGGGCGGCCTCCCAGGTCTCCTCCGAGCGCCTAAACCATTCATCCACCGCATGAGCCTCGATCTGGCTCTGATGCCACGGTGCCAGAACCGGCTGGTACAACAGTACGCACTGGAAGGAGAGGCCAGTGGAGGAGTGGCGGACTGAGTTTTGGGCCATCTCTGCCCAGGGGATGAAAACCGCCCACCCCGCCGGCCGGTCCTGGCAATAGGACCGCAGAAACCTACCCACATCCTGGTTGACTCTTTCCACCTGCCCGTTACTCTCAGGGTGAAAACCTGAGGTAAGGCTGCCCGAGACCCCCAGACGTTCCATGAACGCCACCAGGCAAGAGGCCGGAAGTATGGGAGTGGGATCTATGGACCGCTCCTCTGTGTCAAACATCTGGGACAGTGCGTCTGCCTTAGTGTTTTGGGAACCAGGATGGTAGGATAGGGTGAAAAACCATGCCCCACCTTGCCTGGCGAGGGTTCAGTCTCCTCGCCGCCCGGATGTACTCCAGATTGCGGTGGTCGGTCCAGATGAGGAAAGGGTGTTTAGCCCCCTCAAGCTAATGTCTCCACACCTTCAGAGCCCTGACGACAGCCAACAGCTCCCGGTCCCCCACATCATAGTTACGCTCCGCCGAGCTGAGCTTCTTTGAAAAGAAGGCACAGGGGCGGAGTTTAGGTGGCGTACCCGAGCGTTGAGACAGCACAGCTCCTATCCCAGCCTCAGGCGCGTCCACTTCCACAATAAATGCCAAAGAGGGATCCGGATGAGCCAGCACGGGAGCCGAGGTAAACAGAGCCTTCAGGTGACCAAAAGCCCTGTCCGCCTCAGCTGACCACTGCAGTCGCACCGGTCCCCCCTTCAACAGTGAGGTAATGGGAGCCGCTACCTGACCAAAGCCCCGGATAAACCTCCGGTAGTAATTGGCAAACCCTAAAAACCGCTGCACTTCCTTTACCGTGGTGGGAGTCGACCAATTACGCACGGCTGAAATGCGGTCACTCTCCATCTCCACCCCTGACGTGGAAATGCGGTACCCTAGGAAGGAGACAGACTCCTTTCTCAGCCTTGACGTACAGGTCATGCTCCAACAGTCGAACAAGCACCTTGCGCACCAGGGACACATGCTTGGCGGGTGTAGCGGAGTAAATTAGAATGTTGTTGATATACACCACTGAACCCTGCCCGAGCAAGTCACGGAAAATCTTGTCTACAAATGCCTGGAAAACTGATGGAGCATTCATTAACCCATACGGCATGACGAGGTACTCATAGTGCCCTGAGGTGGTACTAAATGCCATCTTCCACTCGTCCCCCTCCCTGATACGCATCAGATTGTATGCTCTCCTAGATCCAATTTTGTGAAGAATCGCACCCCGTGCATTGACTCGATCGCACTGGCTATGAGAGGCAGCGGGTAGCTGTACCTCACAGTGATCTGATTGATACCTTGATAGTCAATACACGGGCGCAGACCTCCAAAATAAACTCGAGGAGGCAGGTGAAGTGGAGGGCCGAATGTATCCCTGCCCCAGAGATTCGGAGACATATGTTTCCATAGCCTCCGTCTCCTCCTGTGACAGAGGATACACGTGACTCCTGGGAAGTGCTGCGTCTACCAGGAGATCTATCGCACAATCCCCCGTCGATGGGGTGGTAATTGAATCGCATTCTTTTTACAGAAAGCGAGAGCCAAATCGGCATATTCAGAGGGGATGTGCACGGTGGAAACCTGGTCTGGACTCTCCACCTTAGTCGCACCGATGGAAACACCTACACACCTCCCTGAGCCCTCTCGTGACCATCCCTTGAGAGCCCTCTGTTGCCATGAAATAATGGGGTTATGATAGGCCAACCAGGGTAGGCCCAACACCACGGGAAACGCAGGAGAATCAATGAGGTAGAGACTGATTTTCTCCTCATGACCCTCCTGCGTAACCATGCCTAGTGGAGCGGTAGCCTCCCTAATCAGCCCTGACCTTAATGGTCAGCCCTGACCTTAATGGGAAGGGCATATCAACAGGAACAATGGGAATCCATAAACTATGAGCAAATGAACGATCAATAAAGTTCCCAGCTGCGCCTGAATCGACTAGCGCCTTATGCTGGGAATGCGAGGAAAATTCTACAATTCTACAAACAAAAACATGTGAGCAACAGGGGGCTCTGGGTGAGTCTGGTGCCTACTCACCTGGGGTGACACGATAGTGCCCTGCCTGCCGCCTCCACTCCCTGAGGAACCCCCCCTGCACCGACCAGCAGTGTGCCCTCTGCTGCCACAGAGGGTGCAGGGAATGGCCCCTCCTCCGGCCCCCCTAAGCGCAGTATCTCCCAGCTCCATAGGCGTCGGAGCAGAAGTGCTGGGGGATGGAAATGACAGGCCCCGATCCGGACGTCCACGGGTGGCCAGCAGGTTATCCAGCCGGATGGACAGGTCCACCAGCTGGTAGAAGGAAAGGGTGGTGTCTCTGCATGCCAGCTCCCGCCGGACGTCCTTGCGCAGACTGCATCTGTAATGGTCGATCAGGGCCCTGTCATTCCATCCCGCGCCGGCGGCCAGGGTTCGGAACTCCAGCACCAAGTCCTGTGCGCTCCTCGTCCCCTGTCTGAGGTGGAACAAGCGTTCACCTCCTCGTAGTGGTCCAACGCCGCTCCTTCCTCTCCCCATACGACGTTGGCCCACTCCAGAGCTGGGTGAACGGTCGCCAGGTAGAGGAGGGTAGAGGAGGGCTGGGTGCTCCTGCTGACTCCATTGGTGGTTCGTGATTCTGTAATAATTCTCCGTGATGCCGGTAAGGCCGAGTCAGGCGCAGGACAACAAAAATGGGACCAACTTCGGCTGAAGTCGTTACAGCCTTATTCAAAAT
>QNTS01004293.1:4425-15989 GCA_003317085.1 Hucho hucho | reverse complement strand
ATGCACTGTAAAGGGGTTGCTGTGAATTTGACAGTAACTTACAAGCAGCTCATTGGCAAGTAAGTTACTGTATATCATATTGCAGTAAACCTACTGTAATCTAAATGCTGTATCAAAGCAATTACTGTGTAATGACCGGTGTTGGGTGTAACCAGTAGTGTGTTACAGTATGTCATGACGTGGCCCTTTCTGGGTATAGATCGTGGCATCCCCCTCTCTTCCTGGGGGAAACTCTCTCCCTCATGGCCAAGCATAGAGAGTTTCATAGAGAGAACAAAGGAACTCCTTCCACATCAAAGAACTTGAGAACTGAACAATACCCATGTTTTACAGAATGTGTACACGGTCGGGGGAGAATCCAGCTACGACCGGTCCATTTCGTTTAATGTTTGTGAAACTCAGAAGAGACAATACAGCCACATTACCATAACCCTGTTTATACAAGAGTCTCAGTTGTGAGACTTGCATCTAATTGTTGTTTAAAATGAATGAGCTACGATGAAACTATTTGGGAAACTATGTAATGTGATGTTATACGGTTAATGTGAGAGAATTGTATTCCCTTTACATTTTAACTAAGCATTTGGCCCGCCCCATGAGCACAGACATCGATCTGGCGTCATGGGACAGCCCTTTTCTTCTGTTACGAATATAACCTCCACCTGGGTAAACCCAGATCAGACCGTGCCGTACCTCGTTTACCGAGCGGGCTATGGTTGGAGTAGAGGCCACAAATGTTTTTTGAATTCTTAACCATTCCATGTGGTTAAACTCTGAGACTATCGATCCGACAGAATAAGAGCAACTCTTAGATACTAATTAATAGTCTGCAGCTAGAAATGATGTCGACCTGAATGCAACAACCGCCGAAACATCTATTCTATAAGAACATTTCTTAATGGTACTCTGAAGTATCCATTCTAACCACAAACGATTTTGAGAGAGAGAGAGGGACGGATGAACGGACAATTCCAACAGAGATCACGACGACACTGAGCGTAAATATATATTGATTGCAATTATTCCCAAATGAGTGAGCGTTCATGTGCAAAGGATTAGCATTAAAATTAATATAATTATCAACTGTGTAGTGTCTCTTTTGTCTTTCCCGCCCTTCTCAGTCCACACCAACTTCCCTTTGTCCACCAAGCCGTCATATCGGCTTAGCCCACTAGGAAACCTCCCCTATCATTTCCTTGTAACCATATCTACTGTTTGTTTGTTTATGCATTTCTGTGATTATTTAGTTAGTTAGTAAATAAATGACTAAGACAATTGATGTTTGGATGATTCATAGTAAAGGCTGGGTTAGTGCAGATAACCAACAGTTTACAATGTTTGGAATGAGGCTAACGTGAGGTAAAGAACAATTCATTAATGAGAAGACTAATTTATCAGATATTAAAATATCTTTAGAGTTTTATTAGGAAAATTATAACTGTAATCTGAAGATTTTCCTTGGTGCCCCGACTTCCTAGTTAATTACATTTACATGATTAGTTTAATCACGTAATAATAATTACAGAGAATTGATTTGATAAAATAAGTCTTCACTTTAGTGATGCCAAAGACATGACAAGTAATACATTACTTTTATGCTTCATTCTATAGCTAGAGGACTCCTGATATCTCCAGGAGTGATAAGTATAATTTTTGTCTTTATCAGTTGTCTAGTAGTGTCTTTTTTCTAGCTAGGGCCATTAACATTTAGTGCTGCCTGTCTTGGTGTGTAAACTGCTGATTGCTCATACCTTGCAGATAGTTGTTGACATATCAATCAGGTTTAAAGGGCAGGGCAATTTGTGACTTGTTTTGGTAAGACTGTTCCGCCGAGTTGTTCTGTAGAGTATCTTACCTAGTTATTTTCTGATTATCAATTTTTTTCTCTCCTATTTGTAGCTCTGGCAACTATGTGAGTCTTTTCTATACCTGTTGGCTCCTCTCCCTGTAGGCTTACAGACGCGCCCCACCCCCTGGCTGCAACCATCCCAATTTAGTGTACCCTGCACACACAACCCATGTGAAATTCTGGGTCTCTGGCAACGTTTACAACTGCCTATCTGCAGTCAAGAACGCTGACTTCAACTCAGCCTATGCTGCCCTTCAGTCCCTTGACTTTTTAGCCCTGAGGGAGACATGGATCACCCCAGAGAACACTGCTACTCCAGCTGCTCTCTCGTCATCTGACTAGGTTTTCTCTCATAGTTCGAGAGCATCTGGTCGTCACGGTGGTGGCACAGGGCTACTCATTACTCATATCTGGAGATTTTCTGTGTCCTCCGTCCCTCAACTGTCCATTTCCTCATTTCAATTCCATGATGTCACTGTCACTTGTCCTCTCAAGCTTATTATTGTTGCCATCTATCGCCCACTAGGTCCCCTTGGAGAGTTCCTCAATGAGCTTGACACCTTGATAAGCTCATTTCCTGATGATGGCTCAGCTCTCTTTGTACTTGGCAACTTCACCCTCCCAACGTCGATTCTTTACAACTCTCTCTTTCCCCTCCTTGCCTCTTTTGACCTGACCCTTTCCCAATCCCCTCCACCTCACAAGGTGGGTAATACACTTGACCTCATCTTTACTAGAGACTTCTCTACTAATCTCACTGCAACCCCCCTCCAGGTCTCTGATCACTACTTTGTTTCATTTTGTGTCTCCCTCTCCCCCAACCCTAGCCACTCAGCCCCTACCCAAATGGTCATGCGCCGTCACAATCTTCGCTCTCTCTCTCTCCCACTACTCTCCCCTCTTCTATCCTATAATCTCTCCCTTCTGCTAAATCCTTCGCCCTTCTGTCACCTGATTCTGCCTCTTCGACCCTACTCTACTCCCTTTCCTCATCCTATGAATCACACTGTCCCCTTTCTTCCCGGCCAGCCGGCTCAGCCCTCTCCTCCTCTTCCATGGCCGAGTGACTCATTGCGAGCTTACAGAACAGGGCTGAGGGCAGCTGAGCAAAAATTTAGAAAAACTAAACTTCCGGAGGACCTATCATCCTTTCACTCCTTCCTCTCTACCTTCTCTTCCTCTATATCTGCTGCTAAAGCCACTTTTTATCACTCTAAATTTCAAGATTCTGCCTCTAAACCTAGTAAACTATTTTCCACCTTCTCCTCCGTCCTTAATCCTCCACCCATCCCCCCCCTCCTGCCTCTCTGCGGATGACTTTGTCAACCACTTTGAAAGAAGGTTGACGACATCCGCTCCTTATTCACTCGGCCTATTGAGTCCACTGGTCTCACTCACACAGAACTTCCCTACGCCTTGACCTCTTCCTCCTTTCTCTCTCCAGATAAAATCTTGAGATTAGTAAAATCTGGCCGCCTGACAAGCTGCCCGCTCGACCCCATCCCAAATTAAAATAAATCAATTAATTAAATCGCTCCCCTCCTCTGGAAACCAACACTCAACTCATCTGATGTCAAACTACAGACCTGTATCCCTCCTTTATTTTCTATCCTAAACACTTGAGCGTGCCGTCTCTGATCAACTCTCTTGTTATCTCTATCAGAACCATCTTCTTGGCCTTAACCAGTCAGGCTTCAAGCCTGGTTACTTCACCGAGACTGCTCTTCTCTGTGTCACGGAGGCTCTCTGCACTGCCAAAGCTGAATCTCTCTCCTCTGTTCTCATCCAAGATATATCCACTGCCTTCAACACAGTGAACTATCAGATCCTCCTCTCTACCCACTCAGGGCTGGGCATCTCAGGCTCTGCACATTCTTGGATTGCATCCTACCTGGCAGTCCGCTCCTACCAGATGTCGTGGAGAGGATCTGTGTATGCACCACGTCCTCTCAATACTGGTGTCCCCCAGGGCTCAGTTCTAGGCCCTCTCCTCTTCTCTCTATACACCAAGTTTCTCTGCTCCATCATATCCACACATGGTCTCTCCTATCATTGCTATGCGGATGACACTCAACTACTTTTCTCCTTACCCCCTTCTGACACCTAGGTGGCGACACGCCAGCCTTGCAGATATTTCAGCTTGGATGTCGGCCCACAGCCTCAAGCTCAGCCTCGACAAGACAGAGCTGCTCTTCCTCCAGGGGAAGGCCTGCCCATTCAAAGACCTCTCCACAGTGTCTCCCTTTCAGAGTGCAAAGAACCTTGGCGTGACCCTGGACAACATCCTGTCGTTCTTTCAAACCAGTGACTCGTCCTGCATGTTCGTGCTCTACAACATCCGTAGAGTACAACCCTACCTCACACAGAAGGCAGCGGAGGTCCAGGCACTTGTCATCTTCCGGCTGGACTACTTCAACTCGCTGTTGGCTAGGCTCCCCGCTTGTGCCATCAAACCCCTACAATTTATCCAGAATGCTGCAGCCCACCTAGTTTTCAACCTTCCCAAGTTTTACCGTGTCACCCCGCTCCTCCACACACTCCACTGGCTTCCAGTTGAGGCTCGCATCCACAACAAGGCCATGGTGCTTGCCTACAGAGCAGCAAAAGAAACTGCACCTCCCTACCTTCAGGCTATGCTCAAACCCTACACCCCAACCCGAGCACTCCGTTCTGCCACCTCTGATCTCTTGGCCCTTCCACCCTTACAGGAGGGCCTCTCCCGCTCAGCCCAGTCCAAGCTCGTCTCTGTCCTGGAACCCCAATGGTGGAACCAGCTTCCCCCTGAAGCTAGGACAGCAGAGTCCCTGCCCATCTCTTGAAAGCATCTGAAACCCTACCTCTTCACAGAGAATCTTAAATAATCCCCCTCCTCANCCCCCCCCCCCCCTTTCCTGACTCAACACTTGACCCCCTCATCCTCTTATGCTCTGTCAGGTTGGATGGCTCACATTGCTGTACAGCTATTTTCAGGTCTCTCCAGAGATGTTCGATCGGGTTCAAGTCTGGGCTCTGGCTGGGCCACTCAAGGACATACAGAGACTTTTCCCGAAGCCACTTCTGCACTGTCTTGGCTGTGTGCTTTGGGTCATTGTCCTGTTGGAAGGTGAACCTTCGCCCCAGTCTTCATCAAGGATCTCTCTGTACTTTTCTCCATTCATCTTTGTCTTGATCCTGACTCGTCTCCCAGTCGCTGCTGCTGAAAAACATCCCCACAGCATGATGCTGCCACCACCATGCTTCACTGTAGGGATGGTGCCAGGTTTCCTACATTCAGGCCAAAGAGTTCAATCCTGGATTCATCAGACCAGAGAGCCTGTTTCTCGGGGTCTGAGAGTCGTTTAGGTGCCTTTTGGCAAACTCCAAGCGGACTGTCATTGGCCTTTTAATGAGCAGTAGCTCCCATCTGGCCACTCTACCATAAAGGCTTGATTGGTGGAGTGCTGCAGAAATGGTTGTCCTTCTGGAAGGTTCTCTCATCTCCACAGAGGAACTCTAGAGCTCTATCAGAGTGACTATCGGGTTCTTGGTCACCTCCCTGACCAAGACGCTTCTCCCTCGATTGCTCAGTTTAGCCGGGCGGCCAGCTTTAGGAAGAGTCTTGGTGGTTCCAAACTTCTTCAATTTAAGATTGATGGAGGCCACTGTGTGTCTCGGAGACCTTATATACACAGGTGTGTGTCTTTACAAATCATGTTTACTACAGGTGGACTTCAATCAAGTTGTAGAAACATCTCAAGGATGATCAATGGAAACAGGATGCACCTGAGCTCAATTTCGAGTCACATAGCAAAGGGTCTAAATACTTATGTAAATAAGGTACTACTGTTTTTATTTATAATACATTTGCAAAAAAGTCAAAAAACCTGTTTTCACTTTGTCATTATGGGTTATTGTGTATAGATTGCAGAGGATTTGTATTTATTTAATCAATTTTAGAATAAGTCTGTAATGTACCAAAATGTGGAAAAAGTCAAGGGGTCTGAATACTTTCCGAAGGCACTGCACGTAGTAATATAACGAGTGTTCTAATATTGTGGTATTAGTACAGTTACTTTTTCAAGTAAGGCATCCGTTACATTCACATTTATATCTCTACCGGTGTGTTCGATCTTTTAAGTCCTTGTCTCCTGCTAACAGAATTCATGCTGTAACTGCCTAAGCTGCAGCAATGAAATGTTAACTAACTGCCTGTTTCACTCCCCTGTGTGTCTTTACGTCTACTTTACACAACATTTTTGTGCTCACCCTCCCTTCACATTTAAAACTGTCAATCGTAAACGATAGGCGGATTCTTCAAGTTTTACCAGTGAAACATCCGTGCCGAATCTGCATGGCAACCATTTGATCTCAATCAGTTTCATGAGAATATAGACATTTTTGAATTAGGGTATGTAACCTAGAGTGAGCGAATTTTAGAGCAAATGGTTTTAACAAACTGTAGCCTACCTGGGTTTTTTTTCAATCTACCCAGCTAATCTACCCAGAACAGTCCCACTGGGAACACTACGTAATTTGAATGTGGATGATTGGGTAATATTTGTTTGAGACATTGATCAATGAGCTTTAAACCTTTATTCACCCCCACAAAAAAGTCAGAATTTAATTTAAAAAGCACAACAAAGTTCAAATGGGAATACCATGCCAGATATTTTGTATTTATCCTCTACGGGCTAGGGGGCAGTGTTCGGAAGTTCAGATAATCTGACGTGCCCAAAGTAAACTGCCTGTTACTCAGGCCCAGAAGCTAGAATATGCATATAATTGGTAGTATTGGATAGAAAACACTCTTAAAATAATGTCTGTGAGTTTAACAGAACTGATATGGCAGGCAAAAACCAGAGGAAAATCCATCCAGAGATTTTTAGTTTTGGAGGTCACAGGTCTTTCCAATGACTGCCTATTGTCTATACAAGAAAATAGCTCCCAGATTGCAGTTCCCATGGCTTCCACTAGGTGTCGACAGTCTTTATAGAAGGTTTCAGGCTTGTTTTATGAAAACTAACAATACATTGTAGATTATCCAAGGTGTTCCTCATTAGGACAGTAGTCTTTTGGCGCACGTGAATGAGGTGCGCGCTCTTAGTTATTTATCTTCCCGATTGAACATACTATTCTCTGTCTTAAATATTATCATTTATTTAGATATTAGAGTACCTGAGGATTAATTAGAAACATCGTTTGACTTGTTTGGACGAAGTTTATCAGTAACTGACTTAACCGACATCCACGTCATCAGCACCCGGGAGCAGTTGTTGTTGGGGGTTAACTGACTTGCTCAAGGGCAGACTGTCAGTTTCTTCTACCTTGCCGCTCTTGGGGATTCAAACCAGCAAGCTTTTAGTTACTTTCCCAATGCTGTTAACCTCTAGGCGACCTACCGCCCTGTTTCAGTTACCTCAGAATGTGGCCATAGATGCATTGCTCATTTTTAAGGCTGAATAAATACTGTTACATTAGTTTGTAAAAATAGCCTGGACTTTAGATTATTTATTGTATCAAAAAGTAATATTGAATTGTGTTTTGGTTGAACATATCAACATTTGAACTGTATCCAATGCTTGGATAGTTTAATCTGAGCCACTGGCTTATTCCTATTCTTTAACTTCTGTTTTTGATTTAGTTGGAGACGTGAATCCAATATATAATTTGTTTACTTGTTGACAAGTTAATAGGCTATTTACTGTATTGCAAAAGTGATATTGAGTTGTGTTTGGTTGTCAACACAACCAAATATCAACAATTGAAGGAAATTTATATTTTGTGCCACTGATTTAGTCTGGTTTTAATTCCTGTATGTCGACAAATTAATCATTTATATGTTGGATTCACATCTCCATCTCAACCAAGAATCAAAGTTAAAGAATAGGACAAAATAAAATCTAACTTGATCAAATCAAATTTATAATTTACATTTAGGTTTCTACTAACAGATCACTATAGAGCTCATGAGTTATTGGAAAACAATAACAACATGTGATCTGTTTCTTAAATTCTAGGTTGATCTGGGCTTTGGCATTCAGGTGGCCAAGGAGGATGTCTCTGATCAATAAAACAGGTTTAAAAAGGATGATGCAGGACCTGATGGAGGTGCTCTTCATCAGGGAGGAGATGCCGTTGTCCTCTGTGTCGGGCAGGAAATCAAAACATTGTTTCAGATTATGTGGCAAAGCCAGCTTTGTCAAGCAACAAAGTTTTATTCCAGTTTTGATGTAGACCTTCCTCATCACATTGCTTTTATAGATTATGAATGTAAGAGTGTGAATGTAAATAATTCAAATTATATGTCATTGTTAATGTTTGTGTTTTGTTTTACTTTAAGATAATGTTCAGAGATGTTTTGAGGGGGTGGACAAGTTCTCAGTAAGGGCTGGCATGGCCTACAAGTTAAAGGACGTCATCACCCAACTGAAGCCAAAAGCAGAATAAAATAAATGTAAATTATTTATTAATAAAGATGTTTTTTGGTCAAAATTAAGTCCTTTTTATGCTAGATTATCTTTTCTAATCCAATGTCAATGTTAAATAAATCCCATGAAATACCCACAGAAAATGCAATGAATATCCCCATAGTCCTATGAAACCCAATGGTATTCTTGTTAATTTACAATGGGAAACCCATTGGATTCCAATGAGAATCCCATTACAATGTCATGGTTTAAAAATGTTCATGGGGTGCAAACTCACAATGGGAATTCATGGGATTGTTACCACAAAGTTGGAAGCACAGAATCGTCTAGAATGTCATTTTATGCTGTAGCATTGAGATTTCCCTTCACTGGAACTAAGGGGTCAAGTCCGAACCATGAAAAACAGTCCCAGACCATTATTCCTCCTCCACCAAACTTTACAGTTGGCACTATGCATTGGGGCAGGTAGCGTTCTTCTGGCATCCGCCAAACCCAGATTCGTCCGTCGGACTGCCAGTTGGTGAAGCGTGATCCATAACTCCAGAAAACATGTTTCCACTTCTCCAGAGTCCAATGATGTCAAGCTTTACACCACTCAAGCTGTTGATGCTCCTAGGTGTTTCCACTTCACAATAACAGCACTTACAGTTGACCAGGGCAGCTCGAGCAGGGCAGAAAGTTGACGAACTGACTTGTTGACGGTGCCATGTTGAAAGTCACTGAGCTCTTCAGTAAGGCCATTCTACTAACAATTTTTGTCTGTGGAGAATGCATTGGCTGTGTGCTCGATTTTATACTCCTGTCAGCAATGGGTGTGGCTGAAATAGCCCAATTCACTAACTTGAAGGGGTGTCCACATACTTTTCTACAAAAAAAAGATAGAGAGAACTTGCATAGCACTAGAGAGAGATGGTCAGGGATGAAAACTTTCTGTGATTGACATCATGAGTGAGGTGACAATGATGACATCACCAGGGAGGAGGTCTCTGATTGGCTGTTGGCTGTCTTGTCAGAGGGCATGTTGGGTATAAAGCTGGTAGGTACAGAGCGGCTAACGCCACACACCTTTGTGGACACTGGTTGGGAAGGAGGTAGGGATTTAGAGAGAGAGAGAGAGATCATCAAGGGTCTTCAACATCTCTCTCTTTTATGTAACTATCTCTCACTACTCTCTCCATTTTAGGAGTCAAGGAAGGAAAGATCATCCAGGGTCTTCAACATCTCTCTCTTTCATGTAACTCTCTCTCACTATCTCTCTATTACTCTCTCCATCTTAGGAATCAAGGTTGGAGAGAGAGAGATCATCCAGGGTCTTCAACATCTCTCTCTTTCATGTAACTATCTCTCACTATCTCTCTATTACTCTCTCCATCTTAGGAGTCAAGGAAGGAGAGAGAGAGATCATCCAGGGTCTTCAACATCGCTATGCATAAGGAATTGCTGGGAATATATCTAAACATAGATATAGAGTACTAGGTTATATATCCATGGGATTAAACTTGTTTGTCTTGTCTGCCTCTGTTCTCTTTTATGTAACTCTCTCTCTCACTATCTCTCTATTAATCTTAGGAGGTATGATGGAGAGATGTAAGGTCTCCAGGATCTTTCTCTTTTGTGTACATTTCTCTCTCTCTCTCTCTTACTCTCTCCATCTTAGGTGGATGTAAGGATGGAGAGATGTAGGGTCTCCAGGATCTCTCTCTTTATATGTGTCACTTTATATGTCACTCACTTTCTCTCTCTAACATGGGAGGTAAGGATGAATAGGGATCGTCCAGGGTCTTCAGCATCTCTTTCTCCCCCCACCTTCCCCAGTACAGTATGTTTGAGGTGAATGAGAACTACACGCGTGTGTCAGAGTTTGTGATCGTGGGCTTCCCGGGACTCCACCCATCCTTCTACCAGCTGGTGGCCTGGTTCTTCTTCTTCATCTATGTGACCACGGTGGTGGGGAACATCCTGCTGGTGGTGCTGTTTGCCCTGGAGCGCAGCCTGCAGAAACCCATGTACATCATCATGCTCAGCCTGGCTCTGTCAGATATAGGTAAGATACTCAGCCTGGCTCTGTCAGATATAGGTAAGATATTCAGCCTGGTTCTGTCAGATATAGGTAAGATAGTCAGCCTGGCTCTGTCAGATATAGGTAAGATGCTCAGCCTGGCTCTGTCAGATATAGGTAAGATACTCAGCCTGGCTCTGTCAGATATAGGTAAGATGCTCAGCCTGGCTTTGTCAGATATAGGTAAGATACTCAGCCTGGCTCTGTCAGATATAGGTAAGGGGTCAGGGTAGAATGTTAAAATGTGTACACTATCTCTTTCTTTCTCTCCTTCCCCAATGTGACTGGTGGTGCTCAGGCATTAATGGGAGAGGATATGTTATGAGAGAAAGAGTGTCCTGTTAAAATTTGTCTCATATGTGTCCCTCCTTCTTTAATCATGTGGAGAGTCCCTCTCTGACATCAGACAGTCATCTACAGATCTGTTATCAATCAGTGAGTACATACAAAAAAGGATGAGCGTTTAAACAGGGCCGCTGTGTTCCATTTTCCTCTCAGAGACAGAGGCTATATCAAGGGGCCCAAAATGTTTCCACAGTGGCCCTGGCCTAGGTGATAGCCTGGTGCTGGTGGGACAACAGGAGGATTTCCTTCCATACCTGTCTGTCTCAATAGTCTAACATGGTCTCTACTCTTCTCCATTCTCCTCCCCTCTCTCATCTTCCTATCCTCCCCTCTCTCCTCCCTTCTCCTCTCTCATCCCCTCTCTCCTCCTCTCTCTGCTGCTCTTTTCTCTGCTCTCCTCTGTCCTCTCCTCATCCTCTCTCCTCTCCTCCTCTCTCTCCTCCTCTCTCCTCTCCTCTCTCCGCTCCTCTTTTCTCCGCTTTCCTCCGCTTTCCTCTTCCTTCTCCTCCCTCATCCTCTCTCTCTCCTCTCTTCTCCTCTCTCTGCTCCTCTTTTCTCCACTCTCCTCTCCGTTCCCTTCCCCTCCCTTCCAGGTTTTGCCACAGTGGCCCTTCCCAAAGTGATTGCTCGGTGGTGGTGGGACGACGGGAGGATCTCCTTCCATACCTGTCTGTTCCAGGAACAAATGATCCACTACTTTGGAACGCTCAACTCTCTCATCATGTTGACCATGGCTATGGACCGATACTTGGCTATCTGTCACCCTCTCAGGTAACAACGACAACAGCACATATTATGCGTTATGATTTTATTGATGCAAAATAAATAAAGTGTATTAAGGGGGGAAAGTATTTCATATTTTTTTGGGGTCCTCTCCCACTCTCCATCTCCCTACACCCCCCCC
>QNTS01004291.1:67960-85275 GCA_003317085.1 Hucho hucho | reverse complement strand
TTTAGGAGACGGTCCTGGCGCTTGCTGGACTTTCTTGGGCGCCCTGAAGCCTTCTTCACAACAATTGAACCGCTCTCCTTGAAGTTCTTGATGATCCGATAAATGGTTGATTTAGGTGCAATCTTACTGGCAGCAATATCCTTGCCTGTGATGACGGCACGTGTTTCCTTGCAAGTAACCATGGTTGACAGAGGAAGAACAATGATTCCAAGCACCACCCTCCTTAAGCTTCCAGTCTGTTATTCGAACTCCATCAGCATGACAGAGTGATCTCCAGCCTTGTCCTCGTCAACACTCACACCTGTGTTAACGAGAGAATCACTGACATGATGTCAGCTGGTCCTTTTGTGGCAGGGCTGAAATGCAGTGGAAATGTTTTTTGGGGATTCATTTGCTTGGAAAATCATCTGATCACTCTTCATGTCATTCTGGAGTATATGCAAATTTCCATCATACAAACTGAGGCAGCAGACTTAAATGTATATTTGTGTCATTCTCAATACTTTTGGCCACAATTGTACATTGATTTGGAGTTCAATTATATTGGGAGTAGTGCCTTTCCTCAGCCACAGTGTGTTATATGTGCAAAGTACTATCTCACAAGTTGACGAAACCTTCACTCTTGTGCAGACATTTAGAAACAAAACATGCCAATTTGGAAAATAAGCCACAGGAGTTTTTTGTAGTAGTAGTAAGACATGTATAAAAGCAACAGATACCATTTTAATAAGAAGTTGCTAGAAGCGTCTTATATGGAGAGCTACCGAGTGGCTAGGACAGGCAAGCCCCATACTATTGTGGAGGACTTAATTCTTCCTGCTGCCGCGGATATGGCTGGGGGAAAAGGCAAAAAAAATTCCTTCATCAAACAACACTGTTTTACGACGCATCAGTGACATGGCAGGAGATGTTTTGAAACAATTACTGCTTCACATACAAGCCAGTGAATTCTATGCGTTACAGCTTGATGAGTCAACAGACGTGGCAGGCCTGGCACAGCTCCTGGTAAATGTCTGTTACATTTATGCGGGGTCAATTAAGGAAGACATCCTCTTCTGGAAACCAGGACAACAGGAGAGGATGTTTTTAAAGTACTGGACAGCTTTGTGACATCAAATGGACTTTGGTGGTCAAGATGTGTTGGTATCTGTACTGATGGCGTAAAAGCCATGACAGGGAGACATAGTGGAGTGGTAACGTGCGTGCAAGCAGTTGCTCCCGACACCACTTGGGTACACTGCAGCATCCACCGAGAGGCTCTTGCTGCCAAGGAATGCCTGACCGCTTGAAAGATGTTTTGGACACGACAGTGAAAATGGTTAACTTTGATAAAGCAAGGCCCCTGAACTCTCGTGTATTTTCTGCACTATGCAATGATATGGGCAGCGACCATGTAACGCTTTTACAACATACAGAAGTGCGCTGGTTATCAAGGGGCAAAGTATTGACACGTTTTTTTAAATTGAAAGATTAGCTTAAAGTTTTCTTTACTGACCATAATTTTCACTTGTCTGACCGCTTGCATGATGAGTTTCTCACACGACTGGCCTATCTTGGTGATGTTTTTTTCTCACCTGAATGATCTGAATAGGATTACAGGGACTCTCCTGTAATCCTACACACACAGGTCTTTCCATCATTGTATGATTTTTTGTGTGCAAATGAACTCAAGCTTACGGACAATGTCAAATCTGATATAGCGAAGCACCTGAGTGAGTTGGGTGCGCAATTACGCAGGTACTTTCCCGAAACGGATGACACAAACAATTGGATTCGTTATCCCTTTCACTTCCCACGAGCCGGGTTGTGACACAAACTGACACTCATTCTTATGTTTAATAAATGTATTGTATAGTGTGTGGCAGACTTACAATTATACAGTTATGGCAAAAAACAACATTTGAGAGTGCGCTGACCTTGGTGCTAGAGGGGGTACGCAGTTGAATGTTTGAAGGGGTATGGGACTATAAAAAAGTTTGGGAACCACTGATCTACTGAATTTATCTCTGCCCGGAGTACCCCTGAAGTACCCCCTCATGTGGATTTTACCAGTTAGCCTAGCCCCTGTGGATTGGCCAAGTAACCCTAGGGGTCCTAGTACCCCCTGCTTTTTCTCCAACTTTAGTAAAACTATGACACCCCGTGCCATCTGTTTGACTCCAAATGCCATATGTTATAAGTGTTTTGTAGGCATTGTGACTAGGGCTGTTGCGGTGACTGTATTACCGACGGTCATGAAGGCTTCTCCAAGCTATGATGCTGCTGATGGTCATTAGTAGCCTACCAAACTTGCTTAACTGCCTGGTACTCAGCACTCTATTGTCCTTCTAATCACTCAGACATCAATGCAAATGTATTCAAAAATCTAACCAAACACTTCATGAGAGCTCCTATTGCGCAACATTTCTTTAGGCTATACAATTGCGGGAGAAAACAGTGATGGCCGCTAATAAAGAGGATCTCATCAGCTTTCTATAGGCTAGTCCTACTATATTTAATTTTCAACTTTCCTAATATTAAGCACATTGCTTATATTTACAACAGGAGTATAGCCCACCTGGCTGGCATGACAATAAACCACGGGGAAACACGTCCTCCATTCGCTATTTAAGTGTATAGATGACATGTATTTTTTCCCGCTGCCCCTGTATCAAATCAGGTGCATGATAATGGTCCATTCTAAATAAATAAAAAATTCACACATATTTTTTAGTATATGTAAAGACAAGATTAAATCAAGAATAGCATGATGGCTGACAATATTATCCTATCACTTGTGAATTATATATTATCACTTGTGAATGATGCCCAGCATAAGAAACAATGTATTTTTTTGTGACTTGTTCGAATCATAGTCACACCCCTCATGTAGCCTAGCCCATAGGCCTATATGTTTTAATAAGATTTGTATCACAACTAAAGTGGCCAAATAACTTTTTTTAATGAATCAATCAAATTTATTTATAAAGCTCTTCTTACATCAGCTGATGTCACAAAGTGCTGTACAGAAACCCTCTGTCTGGGCCGGGTGGAGATTATAACAGAACATGGCCAAGATGTTCATTGATGACCAGCAGGGGGGGAGAGAGAGAGAGAGAGGTAGGGAGACACTGTGGCCCCGTCCGACGATACCCCCGGACAGGGCCAAACAGGTAGGATATAACCCCACCCACTTTGCCAAAGCACAGCCCCCACACTACTAGAGGGATATCTCCAACTTACCATCCTGAGACAAGGCAGAGTATAGCCCATGGAGATCTCCCCCACGGCACAACCCAAGGGGGGTGGGGGGATCACGTGAGTGACTCAACCCACCCAAGTGACGCACCCCTGCTAGGGATGGCATGGAAGAGCACCAGTAAGCCAGTGTCTCAGCCCCTGTAATAGGGTTTGAGGCAGAGAATCCCAGTGGATAGAGAGGAACCGGCCAGGCAGAGACAGCAAGGGCGGTTCTTTCCTCCAGTGCCTTTCGGTTCACCTTCACACTACTGGCCCAGACTACACTCAATCATAGGACCTACTGAAGAGGTGAGTCTTCAATAAAGACTTAAAGGTCGAGACAGAGTCTGCGTCTCCATAAAAATTGAGCTCTATAGGAGAAAGCCCTGCCTCCAGCTGTTTGCTTAGAAATTCTAGGGACAGTAAGGAGGCCTGCGTCTTGACAACGGGGGTAAAGCCTAACTGGCATATATAAGCAGCGCGTGAGTTTCAAGTTTTGGGGAAGATAATTTAACATAAAAATGCACCTTTTATATTAAAGCATTACATGCATAATTGCATTTGCGGTAACTTTTGATATGGTGTTTTCCGCAAATGGAACATTCGCGCTTATAGCCAACTACAATGTGCGTATTGCTGCGCTTATAATGTGAAGAAATAGCCTAATAGTTTATCAACATTTTAAGCTAAACGTTCTGATCTGTTGCATCAGCCACATAGCACAAAAAAAGTTTTTTTGATGCTAGTGGTTGTATTAATTTGGGATCTATCGCATCACACAACTTTCCCAGACTATGTTTGGAATATTTATTTCTCTCACAGAATAGAATAGTTTGACTTTTGTACAATGGGGGACAGTAGATTGACAGAGGCTAGTGCTTTTGCTGTTCGTTAGGCCTACTCATCTTGTTGGCTGACAAAGTAAATGTGTTCAGTTCTTCCAATTAACTTCAATGTGCACCTTGGTATTGGATAAGGACGCACAGTGCGTCTCCGATGTCTGTCTTTACTTGTAGCCTGTGAGAAAGACCCAATCCCATGACGGAGAGCCATGTGAGTGAGACCTGTCTAAAATAAATCCTGTATTTATTGTGAAGGTGTAGGCTATATTACAAGGATTTATTAGTCTACAAGCCATTTTAAATAGTCTGTGTGGAAGCCAGGAGATGCTAAATGTGTTTTGTTAATTAATGGTCAATTACCGTGAATCCGATTTGACAAAATGTTGTGACCACCTCAGCCCTAATTGTGACAAGTAATGATTTAACACTACAGCTGTCATTGTTAGCCCAGAGTAGCCACTCTAACAGTGGCTGTATTGTTCTCGTTGTTCTAGGTTGCAGGATGCAGTGAGTCTGGTGGGTCTGTTCAACAAGGTCCATCCACACAGTGAGACAGCCCAGGAGGCCTCCAGCCAACAGGCTTCAGGACTGGACCTGCTCAAGGTGGGGCCCAATCAGTAGGCACTAGTGCATCTCAGGACCTGGTTGATGCACCAGTCGCTGTATTGGTAGCCATGATACCCAGTAAACCCTTTGCTTAACCTCTGTCTGTTCCCCACCAGATCTACGCTAAGCGGGAGTCCCAGAGGGCAGGATACGTAGAGCTGGCTCTGCAGGCCTACGAACAGACCTCTGCAGAGAGCGCCGTCTGACCGTCATGCGTCACCACACCTAACCACGGGAGAGCTCAGTCTAGCCGTCCCATACATCTCACACTAACGGAGCTGTGACATTATCCCCAATGGCCTGCCTATCCATGATCAAAACTTTCATCAACTGGACAATTTCGGTGAGCAAAGAGAATAACTTAGTCCTTGAACTATGGAGCTCATATGAACCACTTGCAAGCCAAGTGTCCATTGACAATGAATGGCATCAAAATGTGCACATAACTGGGGTGCTCCAAGCTTCAGTCTTCTATCATTTAGTGGAAGGGCACACGATGCAGTGCAGATATTCACTTCTGCATTTCAACCTTGTCATTTGTCCATAACCTTAATCATACTGTATCTCCATTGGAACTGACTAAGCTGTTTTAATTATCATGATGTATGTACATACAAAATTAAAATGTCTTTTACAGTCTCATTTATTGAATCTGAATTATTCCTAGGGCCTGATTCAGACACACTTGTCATCTTTATTGAGTTGATAACATTTCATTCCCTTTTCTAGACCAGGCATACAGAAGGCACTTGGATTCACATCTATAACAATGAAGTAGGTTCCCTATAAAAACAGCAGAGACCTAAGGCACTAGACAGTGGCAGAGCAGCATGCTTCCCAAGACATGTACAGTCGTGGCCAAAAGTTTTGAGAATGACACAAATATAAATTTTCAAAGTCTTCTGCCTCAGTTTGTATGATGGCAATTTGCATATACTCCAGAATGTCATGAGTGATCAGATGAATTGCAATTAATTGCAAAGTCCCTCTTTGCCATGCAAATGAACTGAATCCCCAAAAAACATTTCCACTGCATTTCAGCCCTGCCACAAATGGACCAGCTGACATCATGTCAGTGATTCTCTCATTAACACAGGTGTGAGTGTTGACGAGGACAAGGCTGGAGATCACTCTGTCATGCTGATGGAGTTCGAATAACAGACTGGAAGCTTCAAAAGGAGGGTGGTGTTTGGAATCATTGTTCTTTGTCTGTCAACCATGGTTACTTGCAAGGAAACACGTGCCGTCGTCATTGCTTTGCACAAAAAGGGCTTCACAGGCAAGGATATTGCCAGTAAGATTGTACCTAAATCAACCATTTATCGGATCATCAAGAACTTCAAGGAGAGCGGTTCAATTGTTGTGAAGAAGGCTTCAGGGCGCCCAAGAAAGTCCAGCAAGCGCCAGGACGGTCTCCTAAAGTTGATTCAGCTGCGGGATCGGGCCACCACCAGTACAGAGCTTGCTCAGGAATGGCAGCAGGCAGGTGTGAGTGCATCTGCACGCACAGTGAGACGAAGACTTTTGGAGGATGGCATGGTGTCAAGAAGGGCAGCAAAGAAGCCACTTCTCTCCAGGAAAAACATCAGGGACAGACTGATATTCTGCAAAAGGTACAGGGATTGGACTGCTGAGGACTGGGGTAAAGTCATTTTCTCTGATGAATCCCCTTTCCGATTGTTTGGGGCATCTGGAAAAAAGCTTGTCCGGAGAAGTCAAGGTGAGCGCTACCATCAGTCCTGTGTCATGCAAAAAGTAATGCAACCTGAGACCATTCATGTGTGGGGTTGCTTCTCAGCCAAGGGAGTGGGCTCACTCACAATTTTGCCTAAGAACACAGCCATGAATAAAGAATTGTACGAACACATCCCCGAGAGCAACTTCTCCCAACCATCCAGGAACAGTTTGGTGACGAACAATGCCTTTTCCAGCGTGATGGAGCACCTTTCCATTAGGCAAAAGTGATAACTAAGTGACTTGGGGAACAAAACATTGATATTTTGGGTCCATGGCCAGGAAACTCCCCAGACCTTAATCCCATTGAGAACTTGTGGTCAATCCTCAAGAGGCGGGTGGACAAAGAAAAACCCACAAATTCTGACAAACTCCAAGCATTGATTATGCAAGAATGGGCTGCCATCAGTCAGGATGTGGCCCTGAAGTTAATTGACAGCATGCCAGGGCGGATTGCAGAGGTCTTGAAAAAGAAGGGCCAACACTGCAAATATTGACTCTTTGCATCAACTTCATGTAATTGTCAATAAAAGCCTTTGACACTTATGAAATGCTTGTAATTATACTTCAGTATTCCATAGTGATATCTAAAGACTCTGAAGCAGCAAAGTTTGTGGAATTTATTTGTGTTATTCGCAAAACTTTTGCCCACGACTGTAGAGGTATACTGAAGACAAGCTCAACACCTGTGGAGAGGACCTAACTAATGCAAGATAGACCCAAGCCTGGTTAGCTAGGGGTAAGACGTACTGTAGTGTAGAGAACTAATCTATTCCCATCTTCCTGTGATTGGATAAGGTAAACATTTCAAACCCATGACCCCTCTGGTACACCAAGTTTCATTCTATACTGTAGGTCAATGTGAGAGTTGGATGATGAGGTACTAAGTACTGTACAAAGGATTTCAAAACCAGGGTGTATTCATTAGTTGGATTCTGTTGCTAAATGTTTTTCAACTGAAAGAGTTTAATCTTGGAAGCAAACAAAAACGAAATGGGGAGGGACCTACCTGAATTTGTCCAATAGAAACTTGTTTTCCATTTGGAGTAAACAGTTTTCATTGCAAAAACAATGAAATCTGACTAATGAATACACCCCAGGGTCGCATTCAGCATTTGTTTAACCAGAAATTGATTTGACACAGTACATTTGTACCTGTTCAAAAATAAAGATTATTTTTCTTTCCCGTTTTAAAAAAAAATTCTGTGTTTGTTCCTAATGAATGGGACCCTGTCCATCCCATTCTCACCCAAAGCATTCTACAAACCCCCTCGCATTGTGTTTCACAGTTTAAAGACAAAGTTTCACCAGTTCCACTGTAAAGGGAAAAACACCCCCCTCCCGCTCACACACACACTCCCTTTCACAATGAGTATGAACAACACATGTTCTTTGGTCACTTTAAGGAGATTTCTCTACCAAGACTTTCAGTCGTCTAAGAAGTCGTGGTCCAGGTCAACGTTCAGATCAAAGTCGTCCATGTCAACGTCTGTGGTGTCGACGTCATCGTCCAGATCAAAGTAGTCCAGGTCGTCAAGGCCCTGGAGGGAAGATCTATGTATTTCAGTGATGAGTCAGTGGAAGACTAGGTGTGAGCGAGGGTGAAGTACCTTGCTGGTACACTGTTGTCCCTTAACATTCATACATCATTACTCAATATCAAAAATCAAAAGGTGATTTCGAATATAGATTAGCATTCTAAATACTGTGTAAGTCTTGGCAGGATGTATAGACTGGCCAGGCCAGGTTTACCTCATCATTCAATTTATCATTCAGGTCCAGCATGTCAATGGATGCTGCTGCTGCAGGGGCTGGCTCCACTCCTTTACCCTCCAAGAGGGCAGCTAGAGGGGATGGCTCCTCTACTCCTTTACCCTCTAAGAGGGCAGCTAGAGGGGCTGCAGGGGCTGGCTCTGGGCCTGGTGGAACCACCTGGGTAGGGGCTGGTAGGGGCTCTACTGCTGGGGCTGCTGCAGCCTGGTTCTGTACGGATGGGGTTGGAGCTAGATCTATGGCTGGGGCTAGGTCTATGAGTGGTGCTGGGACTAGGTCTATCACTGGGGGTAAGAGAGGGGTAAGGTCTATGACTGGGTGTAAGACAGAGGACAGGTCTATGACTGGGGTTGGGTCTATGGCAGGTTCATTCTCTTCTACAATGACCGGGGCTTCTTCAGCTGCTGCTATGGGTTCTCCTACTGCCTCAGTATTGGGTGCTTCTGCTGCCACTTCAATGGTAACAGGTGCTTGTTCAGTTGGTATGGGTTCTGTTACTTCCTCTGTAACCGTGGGTTCTGTTGCTATGGCTTCTAGTACTGCTGCAGCAATGGGTGCTTTAACTTCCACCACCGCTTCTATGGTAACAGGTTCTGGTTCTGTTGCTATAGGCACTGGCGCTGCCTCGGCAACTGGTGCTTCTGTTACAATGGGTTCTGTTACTGACTCGGTAACAGGTGCTTCATCTGTTGCTCTGTGCTTTATTGTTGCAGGTTCTTCCTCAACAGCCTCCTCTGGTGTTGTTATGACTTCTTCTTCTGGGGTGGACTGTGCTACCTCTAGCGCCAAGAGGGGAGTTTCTGTGATGGCATCTCCCAATAAGTAATTTTCTATGGTGACAGGAACCTCTATCTCCATGATGGTACCTCCTCTGGCTTGGGAGCTTCAACTTCAACAATAATGGTTCCTCCTCTGCCATCTCAATGAATTATTCCACTGCAGCCATAGTTGGTTCCACTACTGTCACTGGGATAGATTCCTCTACTGCTGGAATAAACTCCTCCACTGCAGCCGCAACAGGCTCTACCTCTTCCATGACAATGGACTCTTCCACTACTGGAGCTTTTGGAGCAGCAGCCTTCACCACTGCAGCCATTACAGGGGTTTCTACCACTTCTGCCATTAGGGGGTTTCTACCAATTCTGCCAATACAGGGGTTTCACCCATGCTCCCAGCAACCTCCTGCACATAGAACAGTGATAATAGCATATTTTAATTGAGAGTGACAAGTTGACAAATCACACTGAATGGTTGTGTCCAAACTAGGGGTTATGTAAGTAATACTAAACACAACAGCTATGGTCATGTCCAGTATTACAGTAGGTGTGAGATTTCAGACTACCTCTGGTTCAGCTGACACTCCTTTTGGCACATAGCCTGCAGATTCCTCCAGGACATTCCTATCCTCATTGGGCTGCAGAGTGGAGAGGTAGAACAGCACAGTATTACAATAGGTCTATTACAAGTACAGGGAACAAGGCTTATACTATTATAATAAGCATTATTATAATATTATTTGACTAGAAAACAATGGCAGCGGTAAAAAAAAGAGTTATGGTAACTGTAAAGTATTGATTTGACTCAAATCATTGACCTGTATTTTACTGGTGGTCGCACACATTGAGTGCCTAAATCAGTGCAGCATGTATCTGTAGTGCTCGGCTGCTATCCACTAGTTATTGATCATACACTACAGTAACATAACTATACTGAGCCAAAATATATACGCAACATGCAACAATTCAAAGATTTTACTGAGTTCCAGTTCATATAAGGAAATCAGTCAACTGAAATGAATTCATTAGGCTCTAATCTATGTAGTTCACATGACTGTTGTTGAGTTGAGTTCATTTTTATTTTTACAGGGACAGTCCACATTAATCAACGTTTCAGTAAAAGTGCCGGTTTTAGCCAACCGGCTAATTTTCAACCGCAGTCCCTGGGCAGATTATTAAAAACAATTACAATACAGACAATCCATGAGCAGTGAGCACACGCAGAGCAGCATAGGACAAGCAAGACATAGCATGCACACACAGCAACAGCACAAAAAGCAACAAGACAAAATCCATAAAAGCAACAAAGTGTTTCCACACCACACATGGAAAGCGGCAATACACAGCTAGGGATTATGTTCACAAATCTGATTAGCCTTTAGCCATGTCTTCATGTTTTTTGTGAAAGTGTGATAGGTGGTGCAGTTATGTGTGTCTGATGGCAGTGTTGGGAAGCTCTCATAGAGAAAACATTCTGGGAATACAGTTGGTCACAGATACCTTAAAAAAACATAGGGGAATGGATCAGAAAACCAGTCAGTATCTGGTGTGACCACCATGCAGTGCAATACATCTCCTTCCCATAGAGTTGATCAGGTTGTTGATTGTGGGCTGTGGAATGTTGTCCCACTCTTCTTCAATGGCTGTGCGAAGTTACTGGACATTGGCGGGAACTGGAAAACGCTGTTGTACACGTCGATCCGGAGAATCCCAAACATGCTCAATGGGTGACATGTCTGGTGAGTATGCAGGCCATACATAACTGGGACATTTTAAGCTTCCAGGAATAGTGTACAGATCCTTACGGCATGGGGCCGTGCATTATCATGCTGAAACATGAGGTGATGGCGGCGGATGACTGGCATGACAATGTGTGCATTCAAATTGCCATCGATAAAATGCAATTGTGTTGTCCGTAGCTTATGCCTGCCCATACCATAACCCCACCGCCAGCATGGGGCACTCTGTTCACAACGTTGACATCAGCAAAACGCTTGCCCACACAACGCCATACAGGTGGTCTGCGGTTGTGAGGCCGGTTGGACGTACTACCAAATCCTCTATAATGATGTTGGAAGCAGCTTATGGTAGATAATTGAATGTTCATTTATCTAGCAACAGCTCTGGTGGACATTCCTACAGCCAGCATGCCAATTGTACAAAACTTGAGACATCTGTGGTATTGTGATGTGTGACAAAACTGCACATTTTAAGGTGGCCTTTTATTATCCCCAGCACAAGGTGCACCTGTGTAATGATCATGCTGTTTAATCAGCTTCTTAATCCATCCACCTGACAGGTGTGGCATATCATCTTGGCAAAGGAGAAATGCTCACTAACAGGGATGTTAACAAATTTGTGCATAACATTTGAGGCCAATAAACTTTTTGTGGGTATGGAACATTTCTGTGATCTTTTATTTCAGCTCATGAAACATGGGACCAACAATGTACGTGTTGTGTTTATATTTTTGTTCAGTGAACAATGGAAACAACATGTTCAATTAAATTTGTATGAAACAGAAAAAAATTACCGAAAACATTTGCAAACGTTTTGGCACAATGTGCCCAAGATGTGTGTGTATCTACTCACAGTGATGAGAGGGTACTCTGCGGCGGGCCTCAGCCTGACGTGGGTCTCTTTCAGGTAGTCTTCGGCCAGGGAGGCCTCCTGTAGGCTGGAGAACAGGTTGCTGTAGTCTGTAGGGTCGGCCAACGCATCAGCTGCCTTCTGGTTCACCTTCCCCAGGCTCTCCTTCCACAGCTTCACCACTCTGGAGATACAGAGAGAGGTCAGTACACGCAGACACACGCACAGTGCTAATTTTGACTTTTCCACTAGATGGGCTAGCTGCAATTGCTCAGTTCTGCCTCCAGGGCAAGATTCATGATTATAAACGTCAACCTGTGCTGTACCTAGACACATGGCTGGGCAGGTATGTTCTGGCCAGGAATGCAGCCTCTGGCAGCCGGTTGGTTTTAATGAGGAGCTCCAGACATTTGTCCAGTCTGGAAGGAATAAACAGAACAGAATGGACATACAATTATATATATTTAACCTTTATTTAACTAGGCAAGTCAGTTAAGAACAAATTCTTATTTACAATGACGGCCTACCCCGGCCAAACCAGAACGACACTGGGCCAATTGAGCGCCGTACTATGGGACTCCCAATCACGGCCGGTTGTGATACAGTCTGAAATCAAACCAGGGTCTGTAGTAACACCTCTAGCACTGAGATGCAGTGCCTTAGACAGCTGCACCACTTGGAAGCCCAATTATTAAAGATGAAACCAAAAATAATGTATACATATAGATCTAGATCATGAACATATAAAGGGCACCTAGATCCAATAATGAATTATCAATGATTAAACGATAACAACAATTTATTGACAGATGATGATGTACATATAAAAGTTAAACCTAAACACTCCGCTCACTCCTCCTCACCTCCCTCTGTAACATCCACTCACCCACACCCTTCTCTACCTAAACACACTTACTTTCCCTGGAGGAAATATGTGAGGAAAGCCACGTTGGTCTTGCCGTCTCTCTCTGCCCGCTCTGTCAGCTTGCCCACCATGCTGGCGTTGCCTGAGGCTGTGGCCAGCAGCAGCAGCCCCCCATGGTCTTGGGCATGGTGTAGACACTACTGGGCCAGGCCAAACTGGCACTTAGTGGTGGCCAGCTCTGCCAACTGCTTCCACTTCTGCGCCGACTGGAGGGCACCGTGCCAGCGAGAGAGGAGATGTGGAGAGAGAGAGAGAGAGATAAAGGGAGGGGGAAACACAGAGAGAGAGAGAGAGAGAGAGAGAGAGAGAGAGAGAGAGAGAACAGGTATGCCATGTTGGAAAGACATTAATCACAAACAGAATAGAAGTCATATTCACTATGCTTTCGATTAGTTAAAAATATGATAAGATATATCCTTCACTACAGTTATTCTCATTTCATCTTATAATATACACTACTGTTCAAAAGTTTGGGGTCACTTAGAAATGTCCATGTTTTTTTTTATTAAAGCACATGTTTTGTCCATTAAAATAACATCAAATTGATCTACAGTGTAGACATGGTTAATGTTGTAAATTACTATTGTAGCTAAAAACTGCAGATTTTTTATGGAATATCTACATATGTGTAACAGTGTAACTTCTGTCCCTCGCCCAGCTTGAACCAGGGACCCTCTGCACACATCGACACCTGTCACCCTCAAATCACCGTTACCTATCGCTCCACAAAAGCTGCCGCCCTTGCACAGCTACTTCAAGGTCTCAGAGTGAGTGACGTCACCAATTAAAATGCTATTAGCGCGCACCCTGCGAACTAGCTAGCCATTTCACACCGGTTCCACTCGTCCCCCTTTGACTTCCTCAACAACCAGTGATCCGATGGGTCAACAGCATCAATATAGCTTCCAGCATCAATATAGCTTCCGTCCCTCTCCTCGCCCCTACTTGGGCTCGAACCAGGGACCCTCTGCCCACATCGACAACAGTCACCCTCGAAGCATCGTTACCCATTGTTCCACAAAAGCTTCGGGCCCAACTACTTCAAGGTCTCCGAGCGAGTGACGTCACCGATTGAAACGCTATTAGCGCACACCCCGCTAACTAGCTAGCCATTTCACGCCGGTTACATAGGCGTACAGAGGCCCATTATCAGCAAACATCACTCCTGTGTTCAAATGGCATGATGTGTTAGCTAATCCAAGTTTATCATTTTAAAAGGCTAATTGATCATTAGAAAACCCTTTTGCAATAATGTTAGCACAGCTGAAATCTGTTGTTATGATTAAAGAAGCAATAATACTGGTCTTCTTTCGACAAGTTGAGTATCTGGAGCATCAGCATTTGTGGGTTTGATTACAGGCTCAAATGGCCAGAAACAAAGATCTTTCTTCGGAAACTCGTCAGTCTATTCTTGTTCTGAGAAATGAAGGCTATTCCATGCGCGAAATTGCCAAGAAACTGAAGATCTCATACAACGCTGTGTACTACTCCCTTCACAGAACAGCGCAAACTGGCTTTGAACGGTAGTGTATGTCTCCAAATACAGTACCGTGCAAAAGTTTTAGGCAGGTGTGAAAAAATGCTGTAAAGTAAGAATGCTTTCAAAAATAGACATGTTAATAGATTATATTTATCAATAATATAATGCAAAGTAATTTTACAGAATAAAAATCTACATCAAATCAATATTTGGTGTGACCACCCTTTGCCTTCAAAACAGCATAAATCCTTCTAGGTACACTTGCACAGTTTTTGAAGAAACTCGGCAGGTAGGTTGGCGCAAACATCTTGGAGAACTAACCACAGTTCTTCTGTGGATTTAGGCAGCCTCAGGTGCTTCTCTCTCTTCATGTAATCCCAGACAGACTCGATGTTGAGATCAGGTCCCACTGTTCTCTGCCAGTTCTGAGCTGATGGCACTGCTGGACATCTTCCGATTGCGAAGGGAGGTAAGCATGATGTGTCTTTCATCTGCTGCAGTAAGTTTCCTTGGCCGACCACTGCGTCTACGGTCCTCAACGTTGCCCGTTTCTTTGTGCTTCTTCAAAAGAGCTCTGTCTGCCTTGAAATTTCTGCCTGGGAGAGACCTTGCTGATGCAGTTTAACTACCTTGTGTCTTGTTGCTGTGCTCAGGCTTGCCATGGTGTCGGACTTGACAGTAAACTGTCTTCAGCAACCTCACCTTGTTAGCAGAGTTTGGCTGTTCCTCACCCAGTGTTATTCCTCCTACACAGCTGTTTCTGTTTCAGTTAATGTTTGTGTTTCAACCTACATATTGAATTGATGATCATTAGCACCTGTTTGGTATAATTGTTTAATCATACACCTGACTATTTGCCTACAAAATCCCTGACTGTGCAAGGGTACCTACAAGAATTGATGCTATTTTGAAGGCAAAGGGTGGTCACACCAAATATGGATTTGATTTAGATTTTTCTTCTGTTCACTTTGCATTTAGTTAATTGATAAATATAATCTATTAACATGTCTATTTTTGCATTTTTTCACACCTGCCTAAAACTTTTCCACAGTACTTTATGTATCCAGATACCCACAGTTGGCCCTACATTTCTCAATACTTCCCTTGCATTCCAAGACTGCTATAATTCCCAGTTTGTCAACATTTCCCCCAGCCTTTCCCTCTACGTGTTGCCTCACCTCGGCCTCTACAGCCAGCTGGTAGGCGATCTTTAGTTCTCCTAGCTGCAGAGACAACTCAAACCTGTGTTCTGAGTCTGTTGACACAGCCAGGGCCTGCTGCCTGAAACCCTGCAGCGAGAGCGATAGAGAGAGGAGAAATGGTTACACACACACACACACATACACATACATATATATACACACAACACACACACATACACAAAACACATACACAAGAGAGGATACACAGAAACGGTGTGCGTTAAGACACATACCAATGTAAAAATACACCCTCCATCCAAGTCTCACCTGTTTCTCTAGGAAGTGGGCGACCCTTGTCCTCATCTCTTTAGGGATGGTGGGTAGGACCCTGTCGGCAAAGTCCCTCCTCATTACAGCTGTCTGGTACTCCAGCACCGACACCAGCAGAGAGTAAGTGACGATGTTCAGCTCCTTATCACCCAGATACAGACGGTCACCCTTAGGTATGTAACCCAACAGGTACATAGTTCTATATCAGACAGGGAGTCAATACATCACCAGCCTTTTAGACCAACAGGTACATAGTTCTATAGCAGACAGACAGGGAGTCAATACAACACCAGCCTTTTAGATCAACCGGTACATAGTTCTATAGCAGACAGAAGGAGAGTCAATACAACACCAGCCTTTTAGACTGACAGGTACATAGTTCTATATCAGACAGACAGGGAGTCAATACAACACCAGCCTTTTAGACCAACAGGTACATAGTTCTATATCAGACAGACAGGGAGTCAATACATCACCAGCCTTTTAGACTGACAGGTACATAGTTCTATATCAGACAGACAGGGAGTCAATACATCACCAGGCTTTTAGACCAACAGGTACATAGTTCTATATCAGATAGGGAGTCAATACAACACCAGCCTTTTAGACCAACAAGTAGATAGTTCTATAGCAGACAGACAGGAGAGTCAATACAACACCAGTATTTTATAACGACAGGTACAGTATATAGTCGTATAGGACACACAGACAGGGGAGTCAATACATCACCAGTATTAAGAAGGTGAGCACATAGCTAGAATTAAAAGAAACCATGTCTAGACACACAGTGACATTCTGACATTCTATTTTGTAAGGCATGAATCCTTCATGTTCTAGGCCCTAGGACACTATACGATTTGGGAGATATTTGAAATATTGGTAGTTTGTGTATGTGTGTGCAGGTAGATTGAGGTGAAAAGGTCAATGTAGCAGTCCCAGCAGGTAGGTATAGTCCTACCTGTCCAGGTGGGTGATGGTGACAATCTCTCCTCCTACGTAGTAATTGAGTCTGTTGACAGAGCTGGTGTAGATGAAACAGTCTCCCACTCACAGACCAGTCTTCACCACCTCCTGAATCTCACACAGCACCTAGAGAGAGGGGTGGGGGGTTGGGAGAGAAATATAAATAGAGAGAGAAATAGAGACATTTTAGAGCAGAAAAACAAATTAAATCCTCCTGTCCAGAATCAAATCTCTAGCTGTAGTGTAGTCTTACCTCGAAGGAGTCCTCTATCCCGTCCTCGGTGACTCCCTCCTTGGTCTCCTGTGCTGTTGCCACTTTGTCAGTCAGGTAGCGCAGCACAAAGAAAGACTCCACCGTGGCGATACACACCAGCTCCCCAGACTCTGACCAGAAGACCGAAGGAAAGAGGGAAGAAGAGGAGGTTACAGGAGGGTTGGATAGCTTAGGGGAGAAGGTTACAGGATAGTTGGGTTGCTGTGGGGAGGAGGTTACATGAGGGTTGGATCGCTGTGGAGAAGACGTTAGAGGAGGGTTGGATCACTGTGGAGGAGGTTAGAGGAGGATTGGATCGCTGTGGGGAGGGGGTTAGAGGAGGGTTTGATCGCTGTGGGGAGGAGGTTACAGGAAGACTGGATCGCTGTGTGGAGGAGGTTAGAGGAGGGTTGGGTTGCTGTGGGGAGGTTACAGGAGGGTTGGGTCGCTGTGTGGTGGAGTTTACAGGAGGCCAAGGTCATCGTCGCTGTGGGGAAGAGGTTACAGGAGGGTTGGATCTCTGTGGGGAGGAGGTAACAGGAGGGTTGGGTCACTGTGGGGAGGAGGTTAGAGGATGGTTCGGTCATTGTGGGGAGGTGGTTAGAGGAGGGTTGGATGTCTGTGGGGAGGAGGTTAGAGGAGGGTTGGGTCGCTGTGGGGAGGAGGTTAGAGGAGGGTTGGAT
>QNTS01004291.1:35043-66495 GCA_003317085.1 Hucho hucho | reverse complement strand
TCGCTGTGGGGAGGGAGTTAGAGGAGGGTTGCGTTGCTGTGGGGAAGGGGTTACAGGAGTATTGGTCGCTATGGGGTGGGGGTTTGAGGAGGGTTGGGTCGCTGTGGGGAAGGGGTTATAGGAGGGTTGAATCTCTGTGGGGAGGAGGTATGAGGAGGGTTGGTTCGCTGTGGGGAGGATGTTAGAGGACGGTTGGGTCACTTTGGGGAGGAAATTACAGGAGGGTTGGGTCGCTGTGGGTTGGAGATTACAGGAGGGTTCGGTTGCTGTAGGGAGGGGGTTAGAGGAGGGTTGGGTCGTTGTGGGAGGAGGTTAGAGGAGGGTTGGGTCGTTGTGGGGAGGAGATTAGAGGATGGTTGGGTCGCTGTGGGGAGGGAGTTAGAGGAGGGTTGCGTTGCTGTGGGGAAGGGATTACAGGAGTATTGGTCGCTATGGGGTGGGGGTTTGAGGAGGGTTGGGTCGCTGTGGGGAAGGGGTTATAGGAGGGTTGGATCGCTGTGAGTGGCTTATCACCCTCTGCTTGTTGACAAGGATTGACCTGAGCTAGGCGCTGCCTGGACCTGCTATAATCTGTAAATGGCCATTGCTATAGATCAACAGTGGATTTATTAACAGTTTAACTACTGTAGCCGACTCACATGTTTAGGCTGGATCTCTAGTTCTGTGTTCTCCCAGTCATAGAAGGCCAGACCACTCACTGACTTCACGCCCAGCAAGAACCCACCGTGGATACCTGCTGGGGATGATACACACATACAGTATAGTTAGTTATAACACATCAGCATATCATCTGCATGCATACACAAACACACACACACACACAGACACACAAACACACACACAGAGGGAGTCCGTTCACCAGATACTGGATCAAATCTAATATGTTTGTCTCACCTTCTGCCCCAAGGTCTGGTTTAAAAGACTTCTCCTTTAAGTTCTTGAAGTGCTCTCCCGAGTAGCATACCTGCCATAGAAACAAAAGCGGTTAAGTCAGTCTGACCAGACTAGACCGTGGATGGTCCATAGAGGACTTGTATGAGTGGTCAGGGTGCGGTTGACTTGACATACTCTGAGGAGTCGTGGGCCCAGACAAACTCCTGTGCTGAACCAAAGCTTTTGTTCCTCAGGGCCATCACAGTGTAGATAATGTACTCTCCATCCCCACACACCACCACAAACCTGCAGCACACACACAAACACACACTTGTTAGTGTGTGATTACACACCAGTGGAGGCTGCTGAGGGGAGGACGGCTCATAGTAATGGCTGGAAAGGAGTCAATGGAATGATATCAAGCACTTGTAAACCATTCCATTGACTTTATTCCAGACTTTATTATGAGCCGTCCTCACCTCAGCAGCCTCCACTGACACACACATATTTACTGTACATTAATGGTCCTGTAAGGCTCAGTTGGTAGAACATGATGCTTTCAACACCAGGATTGTGGGTTTGATTCCGGGGGCCACCCTTCAATAAAAATGTATGCACGCATGACTGTAAGTCGCTTTGGATAAAAGCATCTGCTAAGCTAAATGACATACTGTGTGTATATATAGCATACTGTATATATACAGTTTAAGTCGGAAGTTTACATACACTTAGGTTGGAGTCATTAAAACTCGTTTTTCAACCACTCCACAAATTTCTTGTTAACAAACTATAGTTTTGCCAAGTTGGTTAGGACATCTACTTTGTGCATGACACAAGTCATTTTTCTAACAATTATTTACAGACAGATTATTTAACTTATAATTCAATGCATCACAATTCCAGTGGGTCAGAAGTCTGCATACACTAAGTTGACTGTGCCTTTAAACAGCTTGGAAAATTCCAGAAAATTATACCATGGCTTTAGAAGCTTCTGATAGGCTAATTGACATCATTTGAGTCAATTGGAGGTGTACCTGTGGATGTATTTCAATGCCTATCTTCAAACTCAGTGCCTCTTTGCTTGACATCATGGGAAATCAAAAGAAATCAGCCAAGACTTCAGAAAAAAAATTGTAGACATCCACAAGTCTGGTTCATCCTTGGGAGCAATTTCCAAATGCCTGAAGGTACCATGTTCTTCTGTACAAACAATAGTAAGCAAGTATAAACACCATGGGACCACGCAGCCGTCATACCGCTCAGGAAGTAGACGCGTTCTGTCTCCTAGAGATGAACGTACTTTGGTGCAAAAAGTGCGAATCAATCCCAGAACAACAGCAAAGGACCTTGGGAAGATGCTGGAGGAAATAGGTATAATAGTATCTATATCCACAGTAAAACGAGTCCTATATCGACATAACCTGAAAGGCCGCTCAGCAAGGAAGAAGCCACTGCTCCAAAACCACCATAAAAAAGACAGACTACGGTTTGCAACTGCACATGGGGACAAAGATCGTACTTTTTGGAGAAATGTCCTCTGGCCTGATGAAACAAAAATAGAACTGTTTGGCCATAATGACCATCGTTATGTTTGGAGGAAAAAGGGGGAGGCTTGCAAGCTGAAGAACACCATCCCAACCGTGAAGCACAGGGGTGGCAGCATCATGTTGTGGGGGTGCTTTGCTGCAGGAGGGACTGGTGCACTTCACAAAATAGATGCCATCATGAGGAAGGAAAATTATGTGGATATACTGAAGCAACATCTCAAGACATCAGTCAGGAAGTCGCAAATGGGTCTTCCAAATGGACAACGACCCCAAGCATACTTCCAAAGTTGTGTCAAAATGGCTTAAGGACAACAAAGTCAAGGTATTGGAGTGGCCATCACAAAGCCCTGACCTCAATCAAAAAGCATGTGCAAGCAAGGAGGCCTACAAACCTGACTCAGTTACACCAGCTCTGTCAGGAGGAATGGGCCAAAATTCACCCAACTTATTGTGGGAAGCTTGTGGAAGCCTACCTGAAATGTTTGACCCAAGTTAAACAATTTAATGGCAATGCTACCAAATACTAATTGAGTGTATGTAAACTTCTGACCCACTGGGAATGTGATGAAAGAAATAAAAGCTGAAATAAATCATTCTCTCTACTATTATTCTGACAATTCACATTCTTAAAATAAATGTGTAATCCTAACTGACTTAAGACAGGGAATTGTTACACTGATTAAATGTCAGGAATTGTGAAAAACTGAGTTTAAATGTGTTTGTCTAAGGTGTATGTAAACTTCCGACTTCAATTGTATATACTTTTTTACATTTGATGAGCAACTAGTACACACATGCACACAAACACAAGCATGGTAACACACGCACACACTGACCTGCCGTTGGGGTTGTGCTGGATGGTCTGGGGGTAGATCTCACAGCTGCCCATGTCTTTGACAGCCAGGGACAGCCTCTCTCCGTCCTGTATCTCAGCCTCTCCCATGGCCTTCAGGTTGGCCTGCTGCACCTCAGAGTGTTTGGCCCACATGATCTTACCATTAGACTCCATAGACATGGCTGGCTCCTCACGGCCCAACTGAGGGAGGGAGGGGGAGATGGGGAAGGGGGTGAGGGAGAAGAGGGTGAGGAGAGAGATGTTAAATCATAATATTTTAACTTGTGCTGAACATATAACTTGGACATGGAGTGCATTTGGAAAGTATTCAGACCCCTTGACTTTTCTACATTTTATTATGTTACAGCTTAAAATTGATTAAATAGAAAATTGTCCTCATCAATCTACATGCAATACCCCATAATGAAAAAGTGAAAACAGGTTTTTAGAAATGTTAGGAAATAAAAAACAGAAATACCTAATTTACATAAGTATTCAGGCTCGAAATTGAGCTTGGATGTATCCGGTTTCCATTGATCATCCTTGAGCTGATATGTAACCAATTCAAGGGGTCCGAATGCACTGTACATGGCTGATATGTAGGCCTACAGAATCAAACTGGTCCTTTATAAAAACAATGCAAACATTCTATATGATTGCCAATATATGATCACTGACACCACACTGTTCTACAGTAGATGTGTAGTTTAGAATTTCCTTAAGTTGGTACCTTGATGATGATGATGCTGCCTTCATCATATCCCAGCGCCACACTATTGGCGCCTAGCTGGCCACACACACACCACACACGCTCCATCCCATAGTTCAGTGTGTTCTCCAGGCGGTACGTGCTGGAATGCCAGACTCTCACAGTGCCTGTATGTCCATAAGGAGACGAAGAAGGGATGAGAGAAGGGATGAGCGAAAGAGAGTTACATGTGAGAGGGTGGTCAAACATAGATAAAGGATCCAGTCAACATGACAAGTAAACACCAGGTTATTACCACGGAACAATGTTACAACTGTAAAATGGTATTACTATATTATAACATACATATACTCTTTGTTATTCCATTCTAAAGGGATAAGGTAAACACTACACTACCCACCGTCCTCGGAGCCAGTGAGGATGATTGGCAGCTCAGGGTGAAAGCTGACACAGGACACATTCCGGGCATGGCCCTCTAGAGTCTGCACATGTCTTATTCTGGAGGTAGAGGAGAGGACTACAGTAGAATCAGTCAACTCACTATATATGATCACTAGTACAGACGCGTAACACTTCAAGTGGTGTGTGTGTGTATTTGCTGATCTGAAAAGTGTGTGTGGTGTACATATGCATATGTGTGTTTCATTCTGTGTTTGAGAGTGTCTAAAAAACTGTGTGTACATGTGTATATATATATATATATATTTTTTTACCTTTATTTAACTAGGTAAGTCAGTAAAGAACAAATTCTTATTTACAATGACGGCCTACCCCGGCCAAACCTGGACGACGCTGGGCCAATTGTGCGCCGCCCTATGGGACTCCCAATCACGGCCAGATGTGATAGAGCCTGGATTCAAACCAAGGACTGTAGTGCCTCTTGCACTGAGATGCAGTGCCTTAGACACCTGCGCCACTCGGGAGTATATAAACTGTGTGTACATGTGAATATAAACTGTGTACCTGATAGTTCCAGATCTTGACCAAGCGGTCGTCAGCTCCTGATATAAGGTAGGGCTTGTCCCCTCCACTGTAATAGTTGATACAGTTGACTCCTTTCTCATGGCCTTCCAGACTGAAGTTAGGGGTGGAAGAACCCAACTGCCACACCTGCGAAAGCCAAGGGCCAAAGAATACGTCAGTGCATTACTGAAATGCAGTGGTAGAGATATACAACAAATGTATAGAATTCATGACACAAACATTACACATCTATAACCACTTCAACGTAACAATAATCAAACCAACAACTGTAGTGCTACAAGCACAAAGATGAGTGTGTGTGTGTGTGTGTGTACTGTATGTACCTTAATGGTCCTGTCCAGGGAGGCACTGGAGAACTGGTTGTTGTCTTTAGGGTTGATGACGACCTGCATGACATAGTGGGTGTGGCCCTCGAACACCTGACCACACAACCACTTCCTGTCCCAGTCCCACAGCTTGATCAGCATGTCATCTGGACACAAACAAACACACACTCATGTTCACAATATTCTATGATTGATGTTTGTAATTTATGTATATAGAGAGAGCGAGTAAGATAGAATGTGGGATAGAAAAAAAAGTATAAGAGAGAGAGAGAGAAAGAGAGAGAGAGAGAGAGAGAAAGAGAGAGAGAGAGAGAGAGAGAGAGAGAAAGAGAGAGAGAGAGAAAAAAAACACAACATACCACTGCTGGTAAGGATGTAATGTTGTGTTTGGTGGACTGCGATGCAGCGGATGTAGTCAGAGTGGGCATCAAACATGTGAGCTCTCTCCAGAGTGTTGTAGTTAAACACGCGGATCTGCATGTCATCCTGGGGAGGACCAGAGAAGTACAAGAGAGAGAGGGAGGAGAAGGTGAAGGGAGACAGGGTAGAGAATGTTGAAATATTGCAGCACTCAGAGAGAGAGATATGGGAAAACACTGAACTCTGAATAGAATAGGATAGATAGATGCATTATAAGCAGTTATAAGGGTGTTATAAAACTTACTGCTCCAGCAATGATCCAGTGCTTCCTGGCCACAAAGAGAGAGAGAGAGAACCAAATGTATTAAGTAATATTCTACCTCTGACTCCTCACTTAACCAATACTAGACACAGTATCTTATTTTGATATTAACCAAATTACTCTTTACTCCTATTTATATGAAGATCAGTTGAACGGGAACAAGAAATAAAACATCTGATTTGACAGAGACCAGATTTTAGACAAGTTTGTTTTGACAGAAACAGGTAGGATGCTCTTACCTTTTTTACGTCTTTTTAAAACTTTTTTTTAACATCTATTCAAATTAGTCTGACTATGCTTATCAATAAAACTGTAAGTATATCCAGCCTCTAACAGCTATACACGTGTAGGCCTTCTGTAGATACAAAGTTACACAAAGTGGAACCACAACTGTTCAGCGTGCAGAGATGTTAATATGTGGGCGTGTCTGTTTACTGAAGCTCATTCCACCACTTTGAGGTGCATGAATGATTCGCTCTGATCTGAAAATCCATAGCCATTTGCGAAAAGGTAGTTTACAAAAAAGTCATTATATAAAGTTGCAGATTGAAGTGCTAACATGTGTTTTGTAACTTATGTTATATGACCAATCGATCGGAGACTTCATGACTCTTTTGAATACCATATTTTTATTGTTACACTGTTGCCATTTCTCAAGTTTCTGCAATATCTTTAAATACTCGATCATTCACAACTAGCCAGGCATAGGTTCATTCATTGGATGTGGTCCAAATTTATGTTTTCAATCAGGTAGCAATCGTAAAATAAGCAATGCACCTCTCAAAGAAAAAACATGTCCTAAAACTACTGGCATGAGCCGCGGCAGATCTTTATAAATCATTTCACTCTAAATCTATGTTTTCATTTCCTTACCATGTTTCCACGTCTGCAGATAGTGTTTAGTAAAAGTGCCCGACCACCCTGAGACACGAGTCGTGCTGGTAGACTGGTTTGGAGCGGAGAGTTCTAGCGACGTGGAATCTATTGAGCTTCCTGGCTGCACTTCGATAGATCCGGTGGAGAACTTGTACAGGCTGTACCTAATATGACTATACTATTCAGTCTGTATGTAAGTTACAGAGACATGTATGGACGCTTGCTACAGGCAAATTGCATGTAGGCTACCCACTCACCCCTTCAAAAAATATATAAATAAATAAAAACTAGTAGATGAATGAATAATAAAGATAATAATTATTAAACATTCCCTAAGTGCCTACAAATTATATCTCCGTTTCCTATGTGTATAAATAAACTAACATGATGACTGAATAGTATTGCAGATACTGCATTAGGCTTAGGCTACAGTACTCTGGCCTACCCAGTATAGTCCATGCAGAAATCAAACCATGCTGGTGTTGCAAGAAGCACCTTCTAACCAACTAAGCAATCAAATACTTGTGTCATAACAATACGCTCCCAGCTCTATGCCTACAATGCTTTATGGTCGATGTGTTCTACTTTAAATCATTTAACTGCACCCTCTGTTGAGGTTTTCAAATCAAAGGTCTTGATAAGAAACCCTGGGTGGTGTGAGGAATCCTCTCCCAATCTTGTATTCAAAGTCCACCCCCCCTCACTGTTGCATGTTGAAAGGTTCCGTAGACCTGGTGTTCTGTCATTGATAATCACTTAGATCTGTCCTTGTGAAGTAGTAGATAAGGTCGCAGGCCTTCACAACCCAACTGATTAACATCATATACTGTACGCTATTCATATATGTCTTCTTCTGGTCATCTACTGTACAATGTACAATATTTTGGATTGATTTGCACATTTACACATAGTTCTGTTATGTTTTTATTGTTTGTGTTTATTTGCAAGTACTGTTACCTCTGGTCAATACACACCCATATAAATATTCATTTCATGTATTGACCAAAGTCAATGCCTCCCATCTGCTTGGGTTGAATTAAGTATTTATTAAATGTATGTACAATCACATCATAAGTACATTACATAATTATTCAGGCAGAAACACATGAAGGCAATTTTACAATAAAGAAGGTTATGTCAGATGTTTCAGGGCTTCTTCTTGAATACTTGTTTGCAGACTTTGTCTTCAACGTGGATCTCCTGAAAGGAAAAGAGACGGCCAGAAAGACAATGAGACAATCAAATAACATATACCCCTCAAACTCAACTCCGGACTTCGAAGCCAGTTCCAATGAAAAAATGCAGTGGAGCTGGCTTAGAGGTCCAGAGTTGAGTTTGAGAGATATAAAGCTTCTGTTGTCTTAGGCATAAAGAATCTGTAATGTTCTGTATGTTCAAGTTGAAGTCTAGGACATTTCTCTCTCTTTCTCTTTTCTCTCTCTAACCCCCCTCCCTCCATATTTCTCTCAGTCACCAGGTGTAGCAGGTCTCCTTCTATCCATTGCATCCAGCCACGGTTGGCCTTCTCTCCCTTCTGCACAGCCACCAACTTGCCTCCATCCCAGGTAACCAGTGTCTGAAGAACACAAACACACACACACACACACACACACACACACAAATCAAATCAAATTTTATTGGTCACATACACATGGNTTGCCCAAATACCCCACAGCTAAGATATCAGGCCGGTAGCAAAGAGTAGACGTAACTCAAGTGTATGTTACGTTTGGTATTGTTGCATTTGACAGAAGGTTATTAAAGGCAAAAACTAAAGGAGGGTGGTTGGTCAGGGTGGCTAAGTGGGCATATAACTTGAACGTCTGGCAACCTAATGGCTTTGTGTTCTAAATGTTATTCATAACATATCATACGAATTGTAATTTGTAACATATCATTGGAAATGGATAAATACCATATATAAATTAATAAATACCATACCAAGTGTAACATATCATACTAATTTGAGTGTCCAGGATTTTCGTTTGCTATGTTACGCCTACCCCTGAGTCCAGGCTGAAGATATATGTGTATGTTTCCATAAAGCCAGGGTCAACAACTTACAGCAGTGCTTATGACTGTCTCTTTTATTCTAATCTGAGAGAGACGGAGTGCAGTGACAAAGTGTCTCTCTGACCGTGGTCATGGTGGTTGTGGTCCTACCTGGATTGTCCTGTTGTCCAGTCCCTTAGTGACCTCCTCAAACTCCTCCCCAACGGTGAAGTTGACCTCGTAGTTCCTGAAGGTGCTCAAAGTTTTGGTCTCAAACTTGTCTCCGTTCTGGACTATCACCTTGGTCTGGGTCAGGTGGGCAGCGATCTTACGTGTGGCAAAGTCAATATCTGGAGGAAACACAGTGAAGCAACGTCAACATTTAAAGATGTTCTGCTCATTCCATGACATAGACTGTCCAGGTGAAGCCAGGTGATAGCTGATCCCTTATTGATGTCATTTGTCACGTATATCCTACCAACGGGACATAAAAAACTGTAATATCCTATGTTTCATGAGTCGTGGCTGAACGACGACATTAATAACATACAGCTGGCGGGTTATACACTCTATCAAACGGATAGAACAGTAGCCTCTGGTAAGACACGGGGGGGGGGTCTATGCATATTTGTAAACAGCTGGTGCACGATATCTAAGGAAGTCTCAAGGTTTTGCTCGCCTCAGGTATAGTATATCATGATAAGCTGTAGAGCACACTATCTACCTAGAGAGTTTTCATCTGTATTTTTCTTAGCTGTCTACATACCACCACAGACCGATGCTGGCACTAAAACCGCACTCAGTGAGCTGTATACCGCCATAAGCAAACAGGAAAACGTACATCCAGAGGCGGCGCTCCTAGTGGCTGGGGACTTTAATGCAGGGAAACTTAAATCACTTTTACCTAATTTCTATCAGCATGTTAAATGTGCAACCAGAGGGATTCCTGCTTACAAGCAAAAATTTAAGCAGGAAACACTAGTGACTAGATCAATAAAAGTGGTCAGATGAAGCAGATGCTAATCTACAGGACTGTTTTGCTATCACAGACTGGAATATCTTCCGTGATTCTTCCGATGGCATTGATGGAGTACACAACATCAGTCACCGGCTTCATCAATAAGTGCATCGATGACGTCGTCCCCACGGTGACAATACGTACATACCCCAACCAGAAGCCATGGATTACAGGCAACATTCGCACTGAGCTAAAGGGTAGAGCTGCCGTTTTCAAGGAGCGGGACTCTAATACGGAAGCTTATAAGAAATCCCACTATGCCCTCCGACGAACCATCAAACAGGCAAAGCGTCAGTACAGGACTAAGATCGAATCGTACTAGCTAAATAACTTCTATGCTCGCTTCGAGGCAAGTAATACTGAAACAGGCATCAGCTGTTCCAGACAACTTTGTGATCACGCTCTCCGCAGCCGATGTGAGTAAGACCTTTAACCTCTACAGGCACTGGGGCAGTATTCGTAAGTTTGGAGAGTCTGGCGTGCCCAAAGTAAAATGCCTGCCACTCAGGCCCAGAAACTAGGATATTCACTTAGTACTATTGGATAGAAAACACTCTGAAGTTTCCAAAACTGATAAAATAATGTCTGTGAGTATAACAGAACTGATATGGCAGGCGAAAACCCGAGGAATTTCTGTCCTGAATTTTGTTTTTGTGACATGCCTTTTTTCTAATGGTTGTCTATGGGATTTGCTGTAACTTAGGACCCAGGTTGCAGTACCTATGGCTTCCACTAGATGTCAACAGTCTTTAGACAAGGTTTCATTCGTTTACCATGAATAACAACCTTACAGAAGAAGAATATGTAAGTGGATGGAGGAAGTAGCTTTTGTGTTTTGAGCGTGAGACCGTGAGCGCGCTCCTCAGGATTTTACTTTTCTATCGTCCATGTTATTATCCGTGTGTAATATTATAGTTAATATACATAAAAGGATAAGGATACATTATAATGATGTTTGATTTGTTTGGGCTAAGTTGATAGGTATAATTTGAACGCTTTCTCTTCCGTCTACAATGGGCGAGTGGACGGTAGATTTTCTGAACATAACGCGCCAACCAAACAGAGATTTATGGATATAAACAATTACTTTTTCTAACAAAAGGAACATGGATTGTCTTGCTTGGACACTTCGGATTGCCCTCAGCAGAAGATCATCAAAGGTAAGCAATTTATTTTAGCTCTTTTATGTGTTTTGTGAGACCCGTGCTGGTTATGAAATTATGCTAATGCAGAAAATATGTGAGGTGCTGTTCTCAGACAATCAAATGTTATGCTTTCACTGTAAAGCCTTTTTAAAATCTGACAACGCTGTGAGATTGCCAAGAGTCTAAGCTTTTGAAGAGTATGCAACATTTGTATATTGATGAATGTTTTATAATTCTACCTTTGGATTTTGAATTTGGCGCCTTACATTTCTCCGGGTAGTGTCGGGATTGGGTCAACAGTCACAAGGCTGCAGGGCCAGACGGATTACCAGGGCGTGTACTCCGAGCATGCACTGACCAACTAGCAAGTGTCTTCACTGACATTTTCAACCTCTCACTGTCTGAGCCTGTAAAACCAACATGTTTTAAACAGACCACTATAGTCCCTGTGCCCAAGAACACTAAGGTAACCTGCCTAAATAACTACCGACCATTAGCCCTCACATCTGTAGCCATGAGTTGCTTTTGAAAGGCTGGTCATTTCTCACTTCAACACCATTTTCCCAGAAACCCTAGACCCACTCCAATTTGCATACCGCCCCAACAGATCCACAGATGATGCAATCTCTATTGCACTCCACACTGCCCTTTCACACCTGGACAAAAGGAACACTTATGTGAGAATACTGTTCATTGACTACAACTCAGTTTTCAACACCATAGTTCCCTCAAAGCTCATCACTAAGCTAAGGACCCTGGGACTAAACACCTCCCTCTGCAACTGGATTCTGGATTTCCTGATGGGCCACCCCCAGGTGGTAAGGGTAGGTAACAACACATCCGCCACGCTGATCCTCAACACAGGGGCTCCTCAGGGGTGAGTGCTCAGTCCCCTCCTGTACTCCCTGTTCACTCATGACTGCACGGCCAGGTACGACTCCAACACCATCATTAAGTTTGCCCAATACACAACAGTGGCAGATCACCGACAACGACGAGACAGCCTATAGGGAAGAGGTCAGAGACCTGACCGCGTGGTGCAAGGACAACAACATCTCTCTCAACGTGATCAAGACAGAAGATGATTGTGGAGTACAGGAAAAGAAGGACCGAGCACGCCCCCATTCTCATCGACAGGGCTGTAGTGGAGCAGGTTGAGAGCTTCAAGCTCCTTGGCATCCACATCACCAACAAACTAACATGGTCCAAGCACACCAAGACAGTCGTGAAGAGGGAACGACAAAATAATTTCCCCTCAGGAGACTGAAAAGATTTGGCATGGGTCCTCAGATCCTCAAAAGGTTTTACAGCTGCACCATCTAGAGCATCCTGACTGGTTGCATCACTGCCTGGTATGGCAACTGCTCTGCCTCCGACCGCGAGGAAATACAGAAGGTAGTGCGTACGGCCCAGTACATCACCAGGGCCAAGCTTTCTGCCATCCAGGCGGTGTCAGAGGAAGGCCCTAAAAATTGTCAAAGAGTGCCAAGTCTAGGTCCAAGAGGCTTCTAAACAGCTTCTACCCCAAGCCATAAGACTGCTGAACAGCTAATGAAATGGATATCCACCCTATTTGCATTGCATCCCCACCCTCTACCTACATGTACATAAACTTAGCAAAAAAAGAAACGTCTTCTCACTGTCACCTGCGTTTATTTTCAGCAAACTTAACATGTGTAAATGTTTGTATGAATATAATAAGATTCAACAACTGAGACATAAACTGAACAAGTTTCACTATCATAAATGAGTAACGTGTCCCTGAACAAAGGGGGGTCAAAATCAAAAGTAACAGTCAGTATCTGGTGTAGCCACCAGCTGCATTAAGTACTGCACTGCATCTCCTCCTCATGGACTGCACCAGATTGCCAGTTCTTTCTGTGAGATGTTTCCCCACTCTTCCACCAAGGCACCTGCAAGTTCCCTGACATTTCTGGGGGGAATGGCCCTAGCCCTCACCCTCCGATCCAAAGGTCCCAGATGTGTTCAAAGGGATTGAGATCCGAGCTCTTGGCAGAACACTGACATTCCTGTCTTGCAGGAAATCACGCACAGAACGAGCAGTATGGATGGTGGCAATGTCATGCTGGAGGGTCATGTCAGGATGAGCCTGCAGGAAGGGTGGAGGATGTCTTCCCTGTAACGCACAGCTTTGAGATTGCCTACATTGACAACAGGCTCAGTCCGATGATGCTGTGACACACCGCCCCAGACCATGACGGACCATCCACCTCCAAATCGATCCTGCTCGAGAGTACAGGTCTCAGTGTAATGCTCATTCCTTCGACGATAAACACAAATCCGAACATCACCCCAGGTGAGACAAAACCGAGACTCGTCAGTTAAGAGAACGTTTTGCCAGTCCTGTCTGGTCCAGCGACTGTGGGTTTGTGCCCATAGGCGACATTGTTGCCGCTGATGTCTGGTGAGGATCTACCTTACAACAGGCCTACAAGCCCTCAGTCCAGCCTCTTTCAGCCTATTGCGGACAGTCTGAGCACTGATGGAGGGATTGTGCGTTCCTGGTGTAACTGAGGCAGTTGTTGTTGCCATCCTGTACCTGTCCCGCAGGTGTGATGTTCGGATGTACCGATCGTGTGCAGGTGTTGTTACACGTGGTCTGCTACTGCAAGGACGATCAGCTGTCCGTCCTGTCTCCCTGTAGCGCTGTCTTAGGCGTATCACAGTACGGACATATCAATTTATTGCCCTGGCCACATTTGCAGTCCTCATGCCTCCTTGCAGCATGCCTAAGGCACGTTCACACAGATGAGCAGGGACCCTGGTCATCTTTCTTTTGGTGTTTTTCAGAGTCCGTAGAAAGGCCTATTTAGTGGCCTAAGTTTTCATAACTGTGACCTTAATTGCCTACCGTCTGTAAGCTGTTAGTGTCTTAACGACCATTCCACAGGTGCATGTTCATTAATTGTTTATGGTTCATTGAACAAGCATGGGAAACAGTGTTTAATCCCTTTATAATGAAGATCTGTGAAGTTATTTGGATTTTTACGAATTATCTTTGAAAGACAGGGTCCTGAAAAAGGGACGTTTCATTTTTTGCTGAGTTTATTACCTCAATTGCCTCAACCCCGGTGCCCCGGCACATTGACTCTATACCGGCACCCCCTGTATATAGCCCCGCTATTGTTATTTACTGCGGCTCTTTAATTATTTGTTATTCTTATCTCTTACTGTTTTTAGGTATTTTCTTAACTGCATTGTTGGTTAAGGTCATGTAAGTAAACATTTCACTGTAAGGTGAACCACCTGTTGTATTCGACGCATGTGACAAATAAAATTTGATTTGATTTGTTAAATTCACTTCAATTAGTGTAGATGGAGGGGAGGAGAACAGTTAAAGAAGGATTTGCCTTGAGACAATTGAGACATGGATTGTGTATGTGTGCCATTCAGAGGGTGAATGGGCAAGACAACATACTGAAGTGCCTTTGAATGGGATATAGTAGTAGGTGCCAGGCACACTGGTGTGTCAAGAAATGCAACGCTACTGGGTTTTTCACAATCAACAGTTTCCCGTGTGTATGAAGAATGGTCCACCACCCAAAGAACATCCAGCCAACTGGACTCAACTGTGGGAAGCATTGGAGTCAACATGGGCCAACACCCTGTGGAACACTTTCGACACCTTGTAGAGTCCATACCCTGACGAATTGAGGCATTTCTGAGGGCAACAGGGGGTGCAACTCAATATTAGGAAGGTGTTCCTGATATTTTGTACACTCAGGATAAGTATCAAGTATGTTTTCATATAGATTCTGTTCACCTTGGTTGGACAGTGAGGTGTGTATAATATACTTTTTATTGTGCTCCTCTTCAGTTATGAGACTGCAGCTCAAGTCCCAGAATTACTATTCCACTCATACCAGCTCTGTTGACAATCTCATTTACCCTTTAAAAATGGCCTTGTACCAGAAATAGAGCTAAATAAGGTAAACTGTGAGCCTGCAAAAGAGACCGCCTCTTTCATTTTGATATTCATATTGCATTGGCCACAAAGTGCAAATTCAATTTCTACCTCTCTCTCTTTTTGATGAAGCTCTTTTATTTACCCATCCAAATATCATTCTTCCTCCCTCTATTTCCATACGGGTGTAATGTTTGAACCGCTCATGGAAATGAGAGAGTGGCACGGAATGAGACGCCTTGGATTGTTTGTTTTTGTGGATTTTTCTGGGTTGAGCGGGAGGGACTTATGAATTGCAGATAAAGTCGTGAATAATAAAAGACTTGTGGTTGATCAACGCCATGCTGAATGGATGGATAGGGGCCTCCGCTTGCCAGCGACATGTCGATGCCGCTTGGCAGAGCTCGGGAGGGGAATGGGAATGGGGAGGATATTAAATGTGGAAAAGAGTAAATCTGTATTTATTCAACGTGGTAACAAGCTTGAGCCATTCACACAAACAGTCGAGGTTAAGTCGCCATGACAGCAGCTCAGTAAATAAATGAAGCAGCACCACAGAATCCTTTCTCTCTCTTTCTCTCTCACTCACACACTCTCACTGTCTATCACAATCTCACTCACTAACACACTTAAATAGTCTTTACACAAACGTTATTTCCGACATCCCCCTCTCTATCAGACACACTATTGCACACAAACACAATGACATATGTACACTCGCACACACACATGCACTCACACAACACACTCTTTCTCTGTCAATTCCCTCTCTCCTCTTCATCCCTTCCCTCCCACCCTCTCCACCATCTCTCTCTGCATGTCTGTATCTCTGTGTCTCAGCTATTTTCCAACAGACATTAGAAGAACAGCTTACCAATGGCCTTCATGAAATCCTCAAAGTTCTCGTTGGTGACCATCACCCACTGTCCATTGAAGTCTGCAGGCATCTTGGCACCGGCTGGGTTTGTGTTACTGTATATGCCCTGTATATGTCTATGGGGATTTTTCTCACACGCAAACACAATGCAAGAAGTAGATTCTATTGGCCCAACCCTTTATATACAGCCTGTTTATGTGTGGAACTAAGGGGCTGGGTTCGCCTGATAACGCTATCTATATACTTGTTCATTGTAATGATGCAGAAAGGAAACAAGATGGAGAGCACCAGTTAGAGCAATGATAGCTAGTTCCACTAAACGCAGACACTAAAAAGCAATGGTGAGGAGAATGTCAGAAAGTAATTTCTCTCTTCTGAAACAAGAATAAATATAGACTAGGTTTCCAGTTCAAACACAGAATACACTGAGTGCACATTTTACTGTTTTCTTCATGTTAAGACACAGAGAAAGAATGGGAGTCAAAGCAACACACTGGCATTTGCATTTAACCTGCAATCTAGCCTGGTTGCCAGGTGTGTACATGCTTTAGCTAACTCCTATGATTTAGCTAAGTGAAACTGGAATAAAACAAACAAAAGATAACTGTTGTAAGGTGCAACGTGTCTGTAAAATGTATATAGAGTATGTATAAACTGGAAGTAGAAGCCTAAGTGCTGTTGTCCATTAGTTTACTCCAATTAGGAGAGGGGTGTGTAGGGTTAGGGGAAAATAATAAAGGAAAATATATTTTGCAAAAAAATATATGGGTGAAGGGAAATGATGCAGACAATTACATTGATGGAATCTACAATCTATCTGCACTATTAAAGCTGATCTGCCCCCAAAAGTATAAATCAATAAAACATAAATACATTTGGGAAACTGATCTGGCAACCAGGCTAGATGCAATCTGCAGGGAAAGTGGAAACACTTTCACAGGTTCTGATTGTATATTTGCCAATTACCTCTGTAGCTATAAATGGTTTGTGGTTGTATTTGCTTTGACTTTAATTCTTCCAAATGAATTACAATAACCTACCGCATTTCTGACTTTAAATCCTTTGTCATGATTAATGCCAATGTCAATTTGATTTGTGAGTGAGTGTGTGTTCTTTGGTGCCGACAGAGATGGACGCCTCGCTTCGCGTTCTTAGGAAACTATGCAGTATTTAGTTTTTTTACGTATTATTTCTTACATTGTTACCCCAGGAAATCTTAAGTCTTATTACATACAGCCAGAAGAAACTTTTGGATATAAGAGGAACGTCAACTTACCAACATTACGACCAGGAATACGACTTTCCCAAAGTGGATCCTCTGTTTGGACCACCACCCAGGACAATGGATCGGATCCCAGTAGGGGACCCAAAACAACGGCGCGGCAGAAGGGGCAGACGGAGCGGTCTTCTGGTCAGGCTCCGTAGACGGGCACATCGCCCATCGCTCCCGAGTATACTACTCGCCAATGTCTAGTCTCTTGACAACAAGGTAGACGAAATTCGAGCAAGGGTTGCCTTCCAGAGAGACATCAGAGATTGTAACGTTTTTTGTTTCACGGAAACATGGCTCACTCGGGATACGTTATAAGAGTTGGTACAGCCACCCGGTTACTTCACGCATCCCGCCAACAGAAACAAACATCTCTCTGGTAAGAAGAAGTGCGGCGTTCTCAGCCCTCTCCTGTACTCCCTGTTCACCCATGACTGTGTGGCCGTACACGCCTCCAATTTAATCATCAAGCTTGATTACCAACAACGACGAGACGACCTACATGGAGGAGGTGAGGGCCCTCGGGGTGTGGTGTCAGGACAATAACCTCACACTCAACGTCAACAAAACAAAGGAGTTGATCGTGGACTTCAGGAAACAGCAGAGGGAGCACCCACCTATCCACATCGACGGGACAGTAGTGGAGAAGGTGGAAAGTTTTAAGTTCCTCGGCGTACACATCACGGACAAACTGAAATGGTCCACCCACACAGACAGCGTGGTGAAGAAGGCGCAACAGCCTCTTCAACCTCAGGAGGATGAAGAAATTTGGCTTGTCACCAAAAACACTCACAAAGTTTTACAGATGCACAATTGAGAGCATCCTGTCGGGCTGTATCACCGCCTGGTACGGCAACTGCTCTGCCCACAACCACAAGGCTCTCCAGAGGGTAGTGCGGTCTGCACATCGCATCACCGGGGGCAAACTACCTGCCCTCCAGGACACCTACACCACCCGATGTCACAGGAAGGCCAAAAAGATCATCAAGGACAACAACCACCCGAGCCACTGCCTGTTCACCCCGCTATCATCCAGAAGGCGAGGTCAGTACAGGTGCATCAAAGCTGGGACTGAGAGACTGAAAAACAGCTTCTATCTCAAGGCCATCAGACTGTTAAACAGCCATCACTAACATTGAGTGGCTGCTGCCAACATACAGACTCAATCTCTAGCCACTTTAATAATTAATAATTGGATGTAATAAATGTATCACTAGTCACTTAACAATGCCACTTTATATAATGTTTACATTACTCATCTCATATGTATATACTGTACTCTATACCATCTACTGCATCTTGCCTATGCCGTNGAGAGAGAGGAGACATTGAGAGAGAGGAAGTGAACATGAGAGGGGGTATAAATAATTCAACCTCTCTTAAGGTCTAAAACAAAGAGAAAATAATAATATGCCTGTATCTTTAAAACCTAAAGCATATGAATAACTTGTTGCATGGTGTGTTTACAGTAGTGTGCATGATGTTTCTTCCATGGTATGTTTACACTAATATGCATAATGTTTCTGCCATGGTATGTTTACAGTAAAGCGCATATTATGTTTACAGTAATGTGCATGATGTTTCCATGGCATTTTTACAGTAATGTGCATGATTTTTCCATGGCAAGTTTACAGTAATGTGCATGATGTTTTTGCCATGGTATGCTTACAGTAATTTGTATGTTATGTTTACAGTAATGTTCATGATATTTCCATAATATGTTTACAGTAATGTGCATGATGTTTCTGCCTTGGCCCATAGTCATTTAATATTCCTAATGTGACCTTGAGCTCATAAACAGTGCATTAAGACAAAAGATAATGCATGAGCTTGGTGTAGGGTGAACCCAGCCACAATCCTATTCCATAAATGCATGCAACCAACAACAGCTTTGCATAGATTGTGTTGTATGTACTGTGCTCCTGACTGCACAATTAATTTACCTGTGGGGACAATAAAGTTGTAATTGAATTCAAATTGAAATGGCTTAGTTATTTACAACCACCGATTATTGCATTTCCATCACATCAAAATAACAGTTTGACAGTTTGATTGTGTAACGTCCGCTTCCAACTCACACCCACAAACACATAGATCCCCTGAATGCAGCTCACTTTCCAGCCCACTTTCCAGCTCACACTCTCAACCACCTAGATCCCCTCATAATCACACACTATTTCGTTCAGTTCTTTGCACCCCATCACTGTGAGCTATTGTTTGTTTTGTGACACACGGCTTTCGGAGCTCTGGGTTTCCCCGTTATTTACTCCTCCTGTGTATGATAGTGAGGCAGGCAAAAACTAACGATGCCTTTTGCCTATTCCCTGACTGTACTTTAGCCTATCGGATTTTCTGTTATCTACCTATTGCCTGATCTCCCGGGCGACTTTACTAGCCTTTTCCCTGCCTGTACTGTTGCCTTTTTGGACCCCCTGTGTATGACCTTCTGCCTGCCCCTGGACCCAGCTACCTGCCTCTTCCTGTGGTCTTTTACAATAAACATCTGCTGCTCCCTGCACTTGAAACCAGCTCTCTGTCTCCCATCGTGTTCATTACAGACTGTGATGATCTCTTGAGTTGCTTTGAAGGGGTCAAAGGTTGATGTCAGAAATTTATCATCCCTCTGATAAGATTAAAAGAACACTATTATCATCTGAACTGTCACCCCAGCATTGGCACGCAACTTAGTAAAGTGTCACGGAACGGAACTGTTGTCATGCAACTGAGTACATGTTTCTTAAAACTAGTGCTGACTAAGTAGCCTAGTTCTTCCTTCGTTCTGCTTTATTTCCAAACCACAAGCCTGGAGAATACCCATCCAATTACTTAACCCTCTACTGCACATCGTTGCCCACAGGCAACAGAATATTTTCTATTGGCGAGGAGCCTACACGAGCAGTTGGAATCATACCCTTTAATAGTGAAGACAGTGGGTTTGAGGACAGCGAAAAAGAGTGCTTGTTTCTACTGTTTCACTTAATAAATGTTCTGAAAATATCTGATTATTATTATAATTTTTTTTTTTCTCCTTTGTTTTTTAGTACCCTTATGGCACAGCTTTGCCCTGAGACAACCCAAAACGATTCTGGCTGTGGGGGGTAAAAAGTTTGTTTTTATTATTGATACATTATCAGAGCCTAAATCTTCCCAACAAATTGGATGGAATATATATATATTTAAACCAGAATGTATGCAGTAGAGGGTTCATATTAATTAGGTGGGTGATTTATGTTTGCCTATTTCACACATGTACAATTGTGTATCAATACACGTGTGAATAGACACCCCTCAGAGAGTGGGGTCATAGCCAGGGTCTGACCCTGGAGCAATTAGGGTTAAGTGCCTTGCTTAAGGGCACAAAGACAGATTTTGTACCATGTCAGCTCGGGGAGTCAAACTAGCAAACCTTTGGTTACTGCCCCAACACCCTATTCACTAGGCTACCTGCTAGCCATAGAGTATCCTGTGCAATAGCCCCCTACTTTTTGTTATTGACTTGGTTCACCAGCAACTTTAATGCCAAACATGGATTGTTCCCTATTTTAACCACACGAGGGTGGTATTGTAACATGAAAAACAAAACTTTTATGAAAAACATTTTTTTTTAAATTTGTATACGTATGCTCTTCACATGCTCAGACTTTCTATATCTCTGTCTCTCCTTTCAGCCAACTCTACATCTTCATGGTCTAACAGGAGTCTGTTTTATAACCCATCTAATGGACTGCTTGCAAATTTCACATTTCTCTCTCTCGTTCTCTCTTTCTCTCTCTGTGCATTACAGAAAGCTTTATTTTCCCAACTCTTTACTTCCTGCGTATCTCTGTCTTTATGTTTCTTCTTGCTAGCTGTGTTGCAGCTTTCCTTTCGGAAGCATCAAAGATCAGTGGTGTAAAGTAACTAAGTAAAAAATACTTTAAAGTATTACTTAAGTATTTTTTGGGGGGTGGGGGGGTATCTGTACTTTACTATTTATATTTTTGACAACTTTAACTTTTACTCCACTACATTCCGAAAGACAATCAAAAGGTCTCCAATGTGCCCGTACAGTACAATTTCAAATCAAATAACATTTTATTTGTCACATGCTCCCGAATACAACAGGTGTACACCTTACAGTGAAATGCTCACTTACAAGCCCTTAACCCACAATGAGGTTTAAAAAAAATATAAAAAAAGTAAGAGATAAGAATAACCAATAATTAAAGAGCAGCAGTAAATAACAATAGCGGGGCTGTATACAGTGGGTACCGGTACAGATTTTTTTCATTCTCAGGACTGCAGGAGGCCTGTCTTTCAACAACACTACGCCCCATCAGAGAAGTCTGACAGATGTAGACAGCCAAAGTTTTCATGGTTCAAGCACAAGCGCACACACGTACACACGCATGTAGATGTAGGATCTTAATTTGAGCCAGTTTTCTACAGCAGGAAAATAATGTGAATTATTATCTATATTAGATCTTACGTCTGTATGTGTGTTTGTCTAAAAGATAGGGGGACAATTGGAAAAGACTAAAGTGGGAGTGGTTCACATAATATTTCTGTGCCATTTCAAAGCCCAGAACATTATGGGGCCATACTTGCGAATATGAGTAACGTTTTAAAGTTAAATGGGTTCTCCAGCTCAAAAACCAAGCCATGAGGTCGAAGGAATTGTCCGTAGAGATCCGAGACATGATTGTGTCGAGGCACAGCTCTGTGCAAGGGAACCAAAACATGTCTGCTGCATTGAAGGTCCCGGAGAACAAAGTGGCCTCCATTCTTAAATGGAAGAAGTTTGGAACCACCAAGACTCTTCCTAGAGCTGGTCGCTCGGCCAAACTAAGCAATCAGGGGAGAAGGGCCTTGGTCAGGGAGGTGACCAAAAACCCGATGGTCACTCTGACAGAATCCCACTTTTTTGTTAATCTGTTTCACATACATCCATTTGAGGTCAGCTGTGATGTTACAGAAGACGGTGGGGTTAGACCAGTTGAGTGAGAAGAAGCGTTTTCGCTTGAGGAAATGTGTTGCTGCTGTCACCGCAGCAAAAGGTAGTGGGAAACGTAGTAAGGTTAAAAGAAAATGTAAACAATCATGATGATCATGCCTCATAGGGTGTTATTTTCTCTTTGTCTGGTTTCTCTGTGGTTTCAACTGCTTTTCCTTTCTCTTTTCTATATGGAGGTACTAAGGGTAGGTTATCTAAATATTATTGGGGGAAATTACAGGAATAAGAGGGCTTGTGTATTAGAAGTAATAAAACAGAAAAGCTTAATTTAGTCTTTCTACAGGAGACACATAGTGATGGGGCTAATGAGGTTGACTGGGGTATGTGGTGGGAGGGGCAGCATATACTCATTCATGGTACACATTTCTTTGCTGGGGTGGCAATTTTGTTTTCCTCAGGCTTAGGGGGTGACTGTGGTGTCTACAACAGAGATTGTCAAGGGTCAGGTTTTATTGGTCAAGGCGGATGTTAGGATTTACATTTTTTTTTTTTTTTATGTTTATGCTCCTAATGAGGGTACAGAGCATATTGATGTATTTGATAAAATAAAGGAAACCTTAAGACAGTGACCAAGAGGGGTGTATGGTTTTAGGGGGGACTTGAACTGTACCCTGGATTTTACTGTTGACCGCGCTGCTGAAGAACCTCACCTGTGGTCAGCTACCTGCCTGTCTGGTCTATTAACTGAGTTTGAGCTTTCTGATGTGTGGAGAGTAAGGAATGCTAAAGTTAGGCAGTACACATGATTAAAAGTTAATGAAGGTTGTGTCAGTGCAGCAAGGTTAGACAGGTTGTATGTTTCTGAGCATTACTGTAGTAGGGTTGGAAGGTGTGACATTACTCCTGTGGGTTTCTCTGATCCCCATAATGTGTCTGTTGATATTCTCTTGTCCTGTCCACGAAGGTCATCACCTTACTGGTATTTTAATGTTAAGTTGTTACGTGATGTCATGTTTTGTGAAAAATGTTGTTTGTAAAAAATGGAGGGTTACTAAATGGAATTTTGAGTCCTTGAGACAATGGTGGGAGGTTGGGAAGGCCCAAATACGAGTGTTTTGTCAACAGTATACTGCTCTGTCTCGTATTGAAGTTAAAGAGACTATCAGGGCACTTGAACAGGACATCTATTGAATTGAAGTTGCTCACTCAGAATGACCCCGGACTAGTCATGAACTTACAGGACAAGAGACATGAACTGAGGTCGTTTCTACATGAAAGAGTGAAGGCTGCCTTGATTAGGTCTCGTTTTGCTACCCTCAAGGATATGGATGCTCCTTTTTTTTTTACCTAGGGCAGTCGACATTTTTTTAAATGTATTTTTATTTCGCCTTTATTTAACCAGGTAGGCTAGTTGAGAACAAGTTCTCATTTACAACTGCGACCTGGCCAAGATAAAGCAAAGCAGTTTGACACATACAACAACACAGTGTTACACATGGAGTAAACAAACATTGCAACGCAAACAGATGGTATGCCTTCATCTCACTGATTGGAAGGTGACCACGGATGACAGTGAGTGAAATGCGCCAACATGCCGTGGATTTCTACTCTGCCCTCTATAAGGAGGAGGAAGATTGTGATTCTCTGTGTGCTGAACGGTTGTTACATGGACTTCCTCAATTGGGCCCTGAGCAGACAGTTGCTTTGGACTCTGACATTACTCTGGAGGAGTTGTCCAGAGCAGTTATGCAGCTCTCATCAGGCCGAGCCCCTGGCATCGATGGTTTATCATCTGACTTCTATAAGCAGTTTTGGGGGTGTATTGGGGGGGATTTCTTTCCATGAGGGTGAATCTTTTCATGAGGGTTCTCTTCCTGTATCCTGTCAATGTGCTGTGCTTTCATTGTTGCCAAAAAAGAGGGATTTGGCTCTTCAAAAAAATTGGTGACCTGTTGCATTGCTGTGTGCAGAATATAACATTGTATCTAAATGTCTCTCAAACAGGTTGAAAGAATATCTGGGGCTGTTAGTCCACAAGGACCAGTCTTACTGTGTACCTTTACCGCTCTATTGTTGATAACTTGTTTCTAATAATGTTCTAATATTTTAGCCATTTGTAAACTGTCTGATGTAAATGTGGGTTTACTTTCTTAGGATCAGGAGAAGGCCTTTGACCGTGTGGACCACCAGTACTTGTTCAAAACAATGAAAACCTTTGGGTTTGGGGATGTTTTTTTGTCTTGGATGAGTTTACTGTATGCTGGGGCCTCAGGTATGGTGAAGGTGGGGGGTGGTTTGTGTTGCCCCATCCCTGTCCAAAGGGGTATAAGGCAGGGATGCCCAATCTCAGGACAGTTATATTGTCTGGCAATTGAACCAATGCTTTGTTTTTTAAGAGCGAGGCTTACTGGTTTCTCTGTGCCAGGTGTAATGAAGGGTCCCACGATAGCACTGTCTGTGTATGCAAATGACGTGACAGTTTTTATTACAGGGGGTGAGGATGTTACGGTTCTCTCAAACGCTTTAAAGGTGTGAGGGGGCCTCCTCAGCTAGAGTCAATTGGGAAAAGAGCAAATCGCTGTGGGCAGGTCAGTTTCAGACGGGGTCCGCTCCACGGTTCCCAGGGGGATTCAGTGGGGCAGAGACGGGATGAAGACTTTGGGGCTATTTCTAGGCTCCGATGTCTTTCAGAAAAGGAACTGGGAGGGTGTAGTGGAGAAAGTGATTGCCAAGGTGGAAATGGGTGCTACCCCAGCTGTCTTATAGGGGAAGGGTGCTGTTGGTGGTCTTTATACAAACTGCCTATTGATAAGAGGACAGCTGACCTTCAATGGAGGATAATACATGGAGCCATAGCCACCAATATGCATCTGGTACATCTGGATCGTACTGTTGGGGAAGGGTATCCATTCTGAGTCTGAAACTCTGGCACATCTGTTCTTACAGTGTCCCAGGTGGGTCAAATGATTGACCTGATCAATAGCTGGTTCTCAGCTCTGGGAGAGATTTTCTCTTCCCAACAGTTTATATTCGGTCTAAAGTACAGGTTTAAAATCAAATCAAATTGTATTAGTCACATGCGCCGAATACAACAGTTGTAGACCTTACAGTGAAATGGTTACTTACGAGCCCCTAACTAACAATGCAGTTAAAAGTCTGCCAGATCAGAGGCAGTAGGGATGACCAGGGATGTTGTCTTGATAAGTGCGTGAATTTGACAATTTCCCTGTCCTGCTAAGCATTCAAAATGTAACGAGTACTTTTGGGTGTCAGGGAAAATAATATAAATAGTAAAGTAAAGAACAGATACCCCAACAAACTACTTAAGTAGTACTTAAAATTATTTTTACTTAAGTACTTTACACCACTAAATATAAGTTGCATTTACAATGGTGTTTGTTCTTCACTGGTTGCCTTTTTCTTGTGGCAACAGGTCACAAATCTTGCTGCTGTGACTGCAAATATGTGTCTCTAATATGGTCACACATTCGGCAGGAGGTTAGGAAGTGCACCTCAGTTTCCACCTCATTTTGTGGGCAGTGTGCACATAGCATGTCTTCTCTTGAGAGCCAGGTCTGCCTTCGGCAACCTTTCTCAATAGCAAGGCAATGCTCAGAGTCTATACATAGTCAAATCATTCCTTACGTTTGGGTCAGTCACAGTGTTCAGGAATTCTTCCACTGTGTACTCTCTGTTAAGGGCCAAATAGCATTCTAGTTTGCAATGTTTTTTTGTTAATTATTTTCATGTGTCAAGTAATTCTATGTTTGTTTTCTCATGATTTGATTGGGTCTAATTGTGTTGGTGTCCTGGGGCTCTTTGGGGTATGTTTGTGAACAGAGCCCCAGGACCAGCTTCCTTAGGGGGCTTTTCTCCAGGTTCATCTCTCTGTAGGTGTAAGGGATGGCTTTGCTATGGAAGGTTTGGGAATCGCTTCCTTTTAGGTGGTTGTATAATTTAACAGCTCTTTTCTGGATTTTGATAATTACCTGGTATCGGCCAAATTCTGTGAAATATACAATTCTCTCTCTCGTCAGAGTGTATGCTGGGAGTAAGTCGGGAAGCAGGAGCAATTCTGAGAGCGACTGAATTTTTTTTCATTCTATTGTGTTTCAGTGTGTGTATATATATATATATACAGTGAGGGAAACAAGTATTTGATCCCCTACTGATTTTGTACGTTTGCCCACTGACAAAGAAATTATCAGTCTATAATTTTAATGGTAGGTTTATTTGAACAGTGAGAGACAGAATAACAACAAAAAAATCCAGAAAAACGCATGTGAAAAATGTAATAAATGGAATTGCATTTTAATGAGGGAAATAAGTATTTGACCCCTCTGCACAACATGACTTAGTACTTGGTGGCAAAACCCTTGTTGGCAATCACAGAGGTCAGACGTTTCTTGTAGTTGGCCACCAGGTTAGCAGACATCTCAGGAGGGATTTTGTCCCACTCCTCTTTGCAGATCTTCTCCAAGTCATTAAGGTTTCGAGGCTGACGTTTGGCAACTCGAACCTTCAGCTCCCTCCACAGATTTTCTATGGGATTAAGGTCTGGAGACTGGCTAGGCCACTCCAGGACCTTAATGTGCTTCTTCTTGAGCCACTCCTTTGTTGCCTTGGCCGTGTGTTTTGGGTCATTGTCATGCTGGAATACCCATCCACGACCCATTTTCAATGCCCTGGCTGAGGGAAGGAGGTTCTCACCCAAGATTTGACGGTACATGGCCCCGTCCATCGTCCCTTTGATGCNCAGTTGTCCTCTGAATCATTCAGATGTTCATTGGCAAACTTCAGACGGGCATGTATATGTGCTTTCTTGAGCAGGGGGACCTTGCGGGCGCTGCAGGATTTCAGTCCTTCACGGCGTAGTGTGTTACCAATTGTTTTCTTGGTGACTATGGTCCCAGCTGCCTTGAGATCATTGACAAGATCCTCCCGTGTAGTTCTGGGCTGATTCCTCACCGTTCTCATGATCATTGCAACTCCACGAGGTGAGATCTTGCATGGAGCCCCAGGCTGAGGGAGATTGACAGTTCTTTTGTGTTTCTTCCATTTGCGAATAATCGCACCAACTGTTGTCACCTTCTCACCAAGCTGCTTGGCAATGGTCTTGTAGCCCATTCCAGCCTTGTGTAGGTCTACAATCTTGTCCCTGACATCCTTGGAGAGCTCTTTGGTCTTGGCCATGGTGGAGAGTTTGGAATCTGATTGATTGATTGCTTCTGTGGACAGGTGTCTTTTATACAGGTAACAAGCTGAGATTAGGAGCACTCCCTTTAAGAGTGTGCTCCTAATCTCAGCTCGTTACCTGTATAAAAGACACCTGGGAGCCAGAAATCTTTCTGATTGAGAGGGGTCAAATACTTATTTCCCTCATTAAAATGCAATTCCATTTATAACATTTTTCACATGCGTTTTTCAGAATCTTTTTGTTGTTATTCTGTCTCTCACTGTTCAAATAAACCTACCGTTAAAATTATAGACTGATAATTTCTTTGTCAGTGGGCAAACGTACAAAATCAGCAGGGGATCAAATACTTTTTTCCCTCACTTTATATATTGATTAGTTTAGTTGTTTTACGGTTATCTTTGTCTCACTGTCACTAAACACGTATAGGGGTGGTGTGATAGTTGAGGTTGTTTTTCTCGAGGGCGCATCCAGCATGTGGGGCTGTGTCACGTCCTGGCCATAGAGAGCCCTCGGGGTTCTCTATGTTTTAGGTCAGGACGTGACTAGTTGGGTTTTCTATGTTGGATTTTCTATGTTTGGTTTTGTGTGTGGTTCCCAATTGGAGGCAGCTGTTATTCGTTGCCTCTAATTGGGGACCATACTTAGAGTGTTCCTTTTCCCACCTGTGTTGTGGGTTATAGTTTTTTTTGTAAGTGCCTGTATGCGCTACACCGTAGGTTACGATCTGTTATTTCTTTCTTGTTTGAACGTTTCACTGCAATTAAAAGATGTGGAACTCCATGCACGCTGTGCCTTGGTCTGTTCTTTACGACGATCGTGACAGGCTGGTTGCAATGGCCACTCGCGGAGGGTTGAGGTTTGAAAACCTTAGTTGGTGGCATTGAGTAAAGATTCCTGCTCCGGCAGGGTGTTCGGTGGAAGAATGTAGCTTAGCAGTTGGCGCTATCATTAGGTATGAGAGCACAAAATCAGCCTCAAGGATGAATAGCGCTGTAGTGATATTCTTAGATTCCATTGAAAAGGTGAATACGATAGTTGAGAGTGGTGTTGTATTGCGGGATACACAGACGTCGGTATTTCCTCTTATGAATCCTTTTATACTTTCTAACGTGCCACCATTTGTTAGAGATGAAGTGTTGGAGCGAGAGTTCTCATCATGGTCAACTTGTATCTACAGTAGAAAAGGTTCATAAAAAAGGTTATTTTTGGATGCAAATCTCTCCTTTGCGGAAACATGTCGTGTCCCACAGGAGACAAGTGCACATGATTTTAAAAAAGGATACTAACTAAATGTAGCTTTCATTTTTAAGATTGGCGGATTTAATTATGTTTTCTATGCTTCTACTGAATCAATGAAATGCTTTGGCTGCGGAAGAGAGGGGCATTTGGTACGTTATTGTCCCGAGAATGAGCGCGCAGGGCCCGGTAGGAGCTCTAGCGCTGGTGCAGCTAATGCACCACCGCGAAGGGATGAACATGCTAAGGGTTCAGGGGAAGGGAGAAGTTCGGAAGATGTGGTTGGAAAAGTAGGAAAGGAGAGCGGTGTGGCTACGGGGGAAATTGTGGTGGATCAGAGTAAAGAGGGAGGGGAAACAGCCAGTGGGTGCGGCTGGGGTCGCTGAGTCGTTGCTGGAAAATGGAAGCGGCGTTCAAGAGGAGATTGAAACAATAGAAAATTAAGCAGCTGTTTTCAAAGTACCGAGGAGTAAGAGGAAGGGGTGATGAAGGTTCTAATTCTAAGAGGAAGGTAGAGATTGATAAATCAGTTGAGGATAAACAGGTCGTAGAGATGGAGCTTTCCTCTTGGGAGGATAGCAAGAGTGAGTCATCTGACAAATATTGAGAGAAATAGGCTGGAAGGGATGCATGGGATTGAGAAGGTACGTCAATTTCAGAATATTACAAAACTGAAGAAATATATGCAGGATTATAATGTACAGATTTTTTCCTGAAAGTGATTTGTTTATTGAATCAGCAAAGGTTGTGATGTCAAAAAGAATGGGGGGGGGGCTGACCCTTTGTGATGAGGTTGAAGAGGTAGTTGAGGGGAGGTTATTAAAAGTTAGAGCGAGGTATGAAACATCACTATGTGTTTAAATGTATATGACCCAGTGGTGGCAGTTGAGAGGGGATGTTTTTTAGAGACATTATCAAATACCAATGAGAAATGTAACACTGAGGATTGTATATTTATTGTTGGGGATTTTAACAGCACAGTCAGTCGTTTAGATAGAAACAACAAAGAACCTCATATACTGTAGCCTCAACGACTTTTTAAAACGCCTTATTGTAACGCATGAACTGTGTGATATTTGGCAGAGCCAACATGGAGGCACGAGACAGTACACATGGGCCCATGTGAGAGAGAACACCATCTCTCTGGCCAGGTTAGATAGGTTTTATTGTTTTGAGCATCAATCTCAGGTCTGTAAATCAAGTGTGATAACTCCAGTGGCATTTTCTGATCATTGTTTAATAACAGAGGTGTTGTTCATTAATGCTGTAAAACCCAAAAGTGCATACTGGCAATTTAATATAACTTTATTGAGTGATGCTCACTTCAGGAAATGTTTTAGTTTTTTCTGGGAGAGGTGGAGGTCTCAAAAGGCCAGTTTTGTATCCCTTCAACAGTGGTGGGATATAGGGAGAATCCAGATTCAACAATTCTGTAATCAGTACACTATGAATGTCACCAGAGACATCACCAGATAAATGAACGCCCTAGAGTCTGAAATAGTTGAACTCACGACAATAGTTGAGACACAGGACATAGAGGCCATCCTCAGGCCCTCAAGAGAAAAAAAGCTGCATTGGCAGACCTGCAGGGTGTCAGAGAAGAGGGGGCATTGGTGAGAAGTCCGTTTCAGGGAATCTCTGAAATGGATGCCAAAAAGGGTGACCCTAGGAAGGTGAAGAACTGGAGGACGGTGGCTTTGTTGTGCACTGATTATAAGATCCTTTCCAAGGCTTTGTCCAACAGGTGTGACTGAGGGAGATGATGGGGCAAATCATACATACGGACCAGTCCTACTGTGTTCCCAGCAGGCAGGTAGGGGATAACATTTCCCTGATTCAGGATATTTTGGACGTCTCTAGGGCTATTGGGTTGGATGCTGGTCTAATTTCAATTGATCAGGAAAAGGCATTTGACCGAGTTGAACATCAATACCTATGGCACACTTTTGAGTCGTATGGTTTCAGCTCTGGTTTTATTGCCATGATCAGGGTGATATATGGTGACATTGAAAGTGTACTGAAAGTTAAAACCTCCCTTACACCATTCCAACCCCCTAGCAAAGCCATGATGCTATCAGACCATTTTTCAATCTGTGAAGCACAACTTTTTTCTCAATTTACCTTTGCAGAGGATATTCCCCTAAACTGATCAACCATGAGACTCAAACTATACACCTCTGCTTGATTTTTCACTAAAATAACTACCTCATCAGCATAGGCTGAGAGACGAATAGGAGGAATATACTCTGAAAGGTACAACCCTTCAATGCGACTTCTAATGCTATTTAGTAGTGGCTCTATAGCGATGGCATATAACATTCCTGACAAAGAACACCCCTGCCTAATACCTCTACACACTTTAAAAAGAGCACTCAAGCCACCGTTAACTTCTTAGGGAGCGGCTCCCGAGGTGACGGTTTAGGAGAGTCTGGCGTGCCCAAAGTAAAATGCCTCCCACTCAGGCCCAGAAAATAGGATATGCACATAATTAGTACTATTGGATAGGAAACACTCTGAAGTTTCTAAGAGTGTTAAAATATTGTCTGTGAGTATAACAGAACGGATATAGCAGGCGAAAACCCGAGGAATTTCTGTCCTGGAAAAAGTGTTTTTGACACATTGCCTCATTTTGAACCCCTCCCTATTGAAAACAGCTATATATAGGAGTAAGATTGCAGTACCTATTGCTTCCACTGGATGTCAACAGTCTCTAGACAGTGTTTGATGATGTTAGAATGCTCTGGATGGTAATAGAAGAAGAATTTCGAACTGGTCACCAGATGTAAACAGAAGAGGATGCGCGTTCACGGGCTCGCGCGCGCTGTGGTTTTTTCCTTTCCTATCGTCCAGTTTATAATCCGGTTGAAATATTATAGTAAATATACATAAAAGTGTTCCTAAGGATACATTATCAATGATGTTTGATTGTTCTTGGACAAGTGTATAGGTATAGGTTGAACGAGTTCTCTTCACGGTTCAATGGGCGAGTGGACGCTGTATTTTATGAACATAATGCGCCAACCAAAC